>CABFWB010001074.1:120493-135462 GCA_902151455.1 Timema bartmani | reverse complement strand
GTTAATTCGTGAAATAAAAATTGCTTTAAACACTTTCAAATGCCATGAAACGCAAAGAAAACTTATAAATACCCTATTTTCGACCCTTTTTTTTCTTTTCGCGTTTTTCGCAAAAGCGAATTTACCCTATCTCTAGGTATACAGTATAATACATTCACAACCTTAGTTTACTTGGATGACAGCTCAAAATGTTTCTATAAATAATCCCTAATATGTCCCTACGCCAACAGCTGACATCTGTAACTTTGGATAACTGTAATGAAAACGTATGGTAATGTATGAATTTGATAGTTAACCAAAATAATTTAACTCAATATTATTTATATATTTATGTGAGATCGGGCACAAAGCTTATTTATCGTTTTATTCAACTTAAAATTATTCACATCTCTTTCACAAAAAGTCTAATGGCGACCAACAAATATAAGCCAAGTGATTGAATGTGACGGAAATAAGTTCTTTACAATGATGCACCCACACAGTGGATATAAATATTTTATTCAATTAAATATTTTGAAATATGATAAAGTAATCATTGAATAATTTATTATATAATATATAAAAATGACAAGTATTTTCTCTTTTCCAAGTAAATAAGATACCTGTATTAAAAGGTATTAATGCATGCACTATATTACAAATCATAGATAACATTACAAAATGGTGAATAAGTAATTTTAATTATGTTTAAAATATTGTTTCAAATTGGGTAAAAAGAAATGATTAAAAGTTATGAAACAGTGTAAGTAAACTTAAGTTTAAGTTAATTTAAATGTAAAATATAACATGTAATTAAAAAACTTAACATTCACAACAAAACAGCGATCTTTTACAAGTGTTGCCAACCCAAAACCTAAACAAATGATTTTTGAACTGTTATCCAGGTAAAAATTTTTCATGAACAAACTTTACAGTACAGTACAGGAATGGAATGAGGAAGTGAAAGATTGTGGAATGAAATTTAGCATGTCAAAGTGTGAAGTGATGGTAATTACAAGGAAGATGAGTTGCTCTACAGGTGTGTAAGATACTTGCTATGGAGAAGAGAAGTGCCCTTGAAGTGTAAGGAAGTGTTGTACAGGGCATACTTTGTACCTATTGTCACATACACAGAGAAACATGGAGATTGAATGTAAAAGAGACAAGGAAAGTGGAGGCTATAGGAATGAAGTTTATGAGGAGTATGTTAGTTCTCATGAGGAGAAACAAGATTAGGAATGAAGTTATCTGGGGAGGGAAGAGTTGATTTACAGAGAGTACATGAGATAGTAGAGGAAGCAAGATTGAGATGGTATGTAGGAAAAAGACCGCAAGGGAGACCAAGAAGGATAAGGTAGGAGCAGAAAACAGAAAGTTTGCAAATTAGTGGAGAAGAATGGCGGCATTTTAATAAATTAACCCGGCCACAAGCTGGAAATGGTTGTTGATCATAGTGATGATGAATCATTAAAGTATAAAAATGTATAATTTAAAAATAATGGTTAAATGCTTTAAGGATTTGAACCATAAATTGTATTTTCGTTAGGAAATAAATAATAAATCTAGGGGTTTAAGATTTTTAATACCATCAATTAAATTATAATGATTATAAATGTGTCAAAAATTAATTTTACTGTTGAATGTGTCAAGAATCAATGCTTACCTGCATTATTAGATATCCTCTTATATCAAAAGTTGAACACAAAGCTTTCAAGTCTTTAGAAATTGTAACTGTGCATTAACTCAAATAGCTGTGTAAATTAGAAAACTAAAAGTTCCTTAAAAAAATATTCCCTTTAAATTCAAACACTTCTATTGCACAAAAAATGTGTAAATGCAGTAGAAAATAGAATTAATTCCTTCAGTGTCTCCAATTGTTTGTTCATCGATAAAATTGAGGGTTGCTAGGGTGTGCCCATTGATGGGGAGGTGGAGGGGCGCCATACTGCCCTGGATCCTGATACTGGGGTGCCCTGTTGGGGGGAGGATTCGTAGGAACCCCCTGCCCCCCATACTGGCCACCCTGATAAACCACATTGGGCTGCGACGTCTGGTAGTATGAAGTTTGAGGCTGTTGAACAGGAGGCGGGGGCACCCCATACGGGGAGTACTGTGGGCCCTGAGGAGGGTAGTGGTGATACGGTGGAGGGTGGTCCATCACATTGCTGCTATTATCCTGGATGGGGACGGTGATAAGGTTTGTCCTCATATTGGGAGGTGGATTCTGCGTGTTGGGCTGTGGCCCTGTGGGGTAGTTGGGGGGTCTGTGTGGATGTGGTACAAAGGGGGGTGGGGGTGGAGGAGGTGGGGACTGTTGCGGAGGACCTCTGCGGTGATGCTCTACGGCTGAACTGGAAACTGGCACGACCATCACTGAATGTTGTATTCTAGGATCTCCTACAGAAGGCTGTGGTCCTATGTGCGACTTTATGCGCTGTGGGGCAGAGCCCATCAATTTGTTGGTGACACTGTCTATCAGAGAGTCTTGCAGTGATATCGGGGGCTTGTTGGTTGTGACAGACGCCATGATGTGTGGAAATTGCGTGGGTTCACTCAAAGATGGCACAGGGACGGCTATGTGCCGGTGGTTGATGTGAGCCTGAACATTACAAACATAGCATTTCTTCAGAAATCAACTTAAGTAGCATTTAATATATACTTAAGTCCAATCTTACAATGTCAGGTTAAAGTCCTTGTAACTTGGTTAAACTTGACGTTGTGTTTTACTCATCAAGTTAAAGAGTGCATTCCATTAGTTTTAATTGCTTAGCGTCTAAGAGTACTACATTTGTTACAAAGCTTTTGATTGGCTTATCTAGAGCCAAAAGATTTTAAGTTAGCTGAATTACAACATCTGTGGATTTATGGAGTTCTTATGAAAACAAATTAAAGCAGAATTCCGACCATGTTTATGTTGTTGTTTATAAGACATTTTATTCAATAATCATTCTTGTTTATAATGATTTTTTTCTATTAAAAAAGGTTGATAAGCTCGGTTTATTTTAAGGAGACGTGTATCTAAACACTATTTTTAAAGCTTAAAAATCATTAACTATTCGAACATTAGAGTCAAAACCAATATTTAATACATACATGGAATTTATACAAGTTTTAAAATTCCAAATAAATTTATTTAAAAAAGGTTATTACAAGCTCAACAGTCTACCGATGAGCCCCAGGTAGATTTCGAGGGAGGGCATCTGTAGATTAAACACACAATTTGAAATTAAAATAAAAACCACCTTTAATTAGCCATGGGCATGTACTGGAAAGGGCGAAGTGAAAAAACATGTCCCATATTAGCGATTCAGGTTTACACATAATAATTAACAAGACAATACAAATATAGGTACAATTGTCATTTAATAACTATCTACAACAAGAAATTACCTCTCAGATTCATAAGGTTAAACCAGTAAAAAGCAATATGTCTAGTGAATAGTAAGGAAGCATCTGGAGAGCTAAACCAAAATAAATAGAATAAAAGATGCTGCCTTCCTAACCACCTTATAAAAGAAACTTATTGAAATGAAATGTTGGAATCCTAGCTATTAAATAAACTTAAATGCTGTATCAAATAAAAGGAATGAAATCAACATAGCACCTTGAAGAAAAAAATAGTAGTAGTTTCCTTAAAAAAATTTAGTAAAAATAAAAAGATGATGCGAACGTAATTGAACTCAGGTCTATTGCATGGTAGATTCATGCTGTGTAAAGTATGCCAAATAGACATTCGCAATATTCTTTGAAATTTAGATTTATAGGTTAACAAAGTCGTGAATACTTATCAGTGAAATACCTGTTTATTTACAGATAGACAAAATTAAAACCAAAATAATCCATAAATAAAAGCCCATTGTTTTCAAAAGAATTTTTTTTTTACTTTACTGGAATAATAACAACTGCCACAAAACAGTATGGCAGAATGTTTTGAAGTTAATGTGGACGTTTAATATGCCAACCAGAAGGTGTTAACTAAACACTTTTACCAGGACGCTAACACTTACCAAACATTGTAGAATTAAAACTGGTGGTGGTTATCCCTAGAGGTGGGCGGGATTCCCGAATTTCGGGATTGTACTCACTGGAATTATACTCACTAAAATTGGAATTGTTTCTATTTGTAATAGTATCCATTCCAGTATTTCTCAAACAAGTAAGCTTAGTGAAAGATTGGAATTAAACCCACTTAAATGGGAATTGGTCCCATTTGGAATGGTTACCATTCCAGTATTTCTCAAACAAGCAAACCTAATAAGAAATTGTTATCATATCCACAAATGGCGGACCTTTAGTTTTAATTCTTACGCTAAAGGTGACAGAACATTTTGATCTTATTAGTTATTATTAAAAGTTTCTGAGAGAGGGCAAACAAAAAGCCATTAAAAAATCTTATTCTCTTCTTAACAAAACCTACACATATTACAGTGCAACAGGAACAGATTTTCATAAATTCTCATAGTGGATTGTGTTCATATTTAATAATAAAATATAATTATAACATGCGTGAAATGTCAATTTTTTTTATTTTATTCATTCGACTTTTAAAATACAACCATTTTTTTTACTTGAATAAATTCATGAATTAAATGATTGAGAGTATAAACTATGATTTTTTAAAAATTATTTCTTTTAAACAAGATTGTCACCACACAGTAAAATAATAAATAGAGATTTCTGTGATTTGAATGATTGATTATTTATTTAGTTGTATACAAAAAAAGCACAAGCTTGGATCAAATAGTTAATAAATAACATTTAGTAAAGTAAAATCAAATACATAGCTTATGAATTATTTACCTGTTTTCATTTTGCCATATTTTTTAGGCTCATACTAATAATTTCAATTCCCTTTATTATAATGCTGACCGACACTAAAAAAGTACACAGGGGAGTTCCTTAAATAACTCTCTGAGTTTGGCTCAATCCACTATGAGAATTTATGAAATATCTTTTCCTGCTGTACTCCAGTAGATGTGGGGTGAGTTTAGAAGAGAGTACAATTTTGAATGGCTTTTTGACTGCCCTCTGTTAGTCACTTTGAGAACTAATAACAATATCTTGAAGTGTCCTATCACCTTTAGCATAAGAATTAAAACTTAAGGTCTGCCATTTGTGGATGTAATTCCAGTTTCGATTTTTTACTAAGGTCGCTTGTTTGAGTAATATTGGAATGGATACAATTCCAAATGGGTAAAATTCCGATTTTAGTGTGTATAATTCCAGTGGGTACAATTCCGATTTTTCATTAAGGTCCCTTAATCGAGAAATACTGGAATGGTAGCCATTAAAAATGAGCACAATTTCGATTTTTGTGTGTATAATTTCAGTGGGCACTATTACAATTTATCAATAAGGTTGCTTATTTGAGAAATACTGGAATGGTAACCATTCTAAATGGGTACAATTCCACTCCCCCAATAGAAACACAGTACAATCTTAGCATGGTACCAAATAGACGTAAGGAGGAATATGACTTTTGGTCAGTGAAAAATGTTAGGCTGCACATCTAATTCGAGTAGTTTTCAGAAGAACATTTTTAGGAGAATAATATCGCATTATATTCAGATCAATTCGGTAATTAAATAGGGCTATTATTTAAGGCTTTGTTTAAAATGTATATTTTTAAATATAAGTACTATGCATGTAACTCAAAAGGGTAGTATGACGCAATGGCAAAAAAAAAAAAAATACATAAACTTAAGATCCAAGTTAGGACTGAGTTAATTTGGTACCATTTTTACCCCTAAAAAAATTATCTACCCATTTTTTATACCAAAATCAAACTTTTTATTTAACAAAATAAAATAATTTGATTCGACTCAAATCATTTTATCTACCGGCATTTTATACTGAAATACAACTTTTTACTAAATGAAAATCAATTGTTTTATTTACCACATGATTTAATCATGCTCTCTGCAGATTGGTAATCGGCATCTGTCCAGCCCTAGTTAACATAAATAATAAGATTATATATTATTTGATATTTACTAAACCACCCCATTCCATGAGTAATATCAAACCTAATCATTTGTATTAATAATTTTACTGCCTAACACACTGATAGAAGGAACTGTTTTGTGGTACTTAAAAACAAGAGTGTTTCCAATATCATTACTTTCATTTAATTTATAACTCTAGAATTTATTATTTAGGAGATTGAAGAAGCCATTATGCATGTAATGTGATGTTACTGTATGTTGAATGTAGAAGAGTAGAAGAAGATTAGAGCAGCCATTTCAGAAAAAAATAATCATACAAGTAAGAGAATTTTAAGACCTATTCTATCTAGCCTTCTGATTAAATTTCTATAAATTTCTCCTAAAAAAAAAGTTGTATTCAAATCGCCATCTTGAAAAATGGCGGCTTAAATTTGGTTTTTGGCCCTTCTTTTATGAAAATTGTCTATTTTACAGAAGAAAATTTCATATAAACATTGTTAAGCATATAATTATATACAATTTTTGATACTATTATTCTTATGATTTGTCAAATCCTGGAGGCATAAAATGGTGGTAAGCCTTTGTCTCATATGGACGACATCATGCACATTGTGGCTCTGATAGGTTGATAAGGAGTGATTTAAACAACAATTTGTAAGGAAAAATATAGTAGAGAATACAATTTTGAGTATTTTAACAAGTTCTTTATTAACATAAAATAAACTCAAGTTAAAATTCACTCAAGCAAAATTAAAATTAAGGTGAAGCACAAGGGTGAAGCATGTATGTACGCATGAAATTTTCTCATCAATGCCTTTATCCACAAGTTAAACGTAAGGCAGTTATTTACATGTGATTTTTTTAAATAGTCTCATCAATCTTCAAAATTGTCACCAAAAACTTTTTTATTGTTTTCACAAGTCAGTCCTTGACACGTGGGTGAACATCGCAGTTCTGCCTTCACACATTCACAGGCATTGTTGGAGCATGATCTTTTGCAAGCACAGGACTGAAGATTTAATAATTTGGATGGCGCAGTCTGTTTGGAGGAAATCATTTTTGATAGTTCACCCCCCATAATGTTGGATCCAGTATATTTCCATTCCAGTGTTTCACTTGCAAGTATACATGAAAAGAGTGTTGTGTAGCAGTATCACTGGTTGGAGTAAGTGTCGCAAGATAGAAAGCTCAATTTACTTCCTGTTTGGATACAATATAGTTGTACCACAGTTTATCAAGGTTTTCACCCTTCTTGTAACTGTACATCTGGAGTAAACATTTATTTGCTGCAGAATTAATGTCTTATGTTGAAGGTGAAGTCAGATTATAAACCATTACAATTGACCTCAGCTCTGGATTTTTCTGAAGGATAGCAATTTAGTTTTCCCTTTGCCTTGATTGCAGGGACTTGAAGTAGTGTCACATTTCAATGCTAAGTGAGCAAAAACAAAAATATCGCAGGTCTCATCCAGAAAAGATTTCTGCCGAAGAATGTCAAATATGGTCGCTTTTGCTTTGAAGCCCGACAAAAGAGGACTTTGACAAAGATGGACGTCTTTGAAGTAAGAAGAACAAGTAGATCAGTATCCTGGCCAACTACAATGACAAATGAGGACTTTGTCAGAGATGGACGTCTTTGAAGTAAGACAAACAAATAGATCAGTATACTAGCCAACTACAATGGCAAAAGAGGACTTTGTCAGAGATGGACGTCTTTGAAATAAGAATAACATGTAGATCAGTATCCTGGCCAACTACGACATTAAGTCCAAATCCTTCTTTATCAATGGCTGTTCTTGTTGTTCGCCAACTGTCTGTCCTGTTGTTGTGGAAAAGTTATAATTAATTTTTGTGTTAGCAGATCTTCTTTACTGCTCACAGCTCTTTATGGTGCTCTTGTTCAGATAAATATTAATAAGATAGTATATTTACATAAGAAACACAGAAATTTGAGCATATCTTCAAAAGTTGCAGGTCAGAACCATACAGCACAGTGAAATAAGTGGCCACCATCAAGGACGTAAACAAAGTCACCAAGGGGGGGAAAATACGAGTTCTCAGACTCAAAAGCTTTGATGAGTGATGACTTTATTTTTGCTTAGCGACACACTGTTAGCTGACCTGATAGTCTAGGGGTAAGATGTCAGACTTCTATGCAGAGGGTCTGGGGTTCAATCCTCGGTACAGGTACAGATTTATCTGATTTCCAAACCCTTCCTTCACCTCTGACAAGATGTTTATTAATCACAACTTGTGAATGTGATGGAATGCCAGGCCTCCACCGTGGTTCGGATTCCACGTTAAACTGTAGGTCCTCCATTGCATCTCACAATCACCCTACCATCACACATTAGCGTTAGTGCGTATAAACTGAACAGGTAGTAAGACGCGGTGCTAATAATAATAAAGAGACACACTGTTAAATTAGGGCAATGGTTTTGGTGCAAGTTCATACTGGAAACACCTCTTAAACTCCTGAGGATAATAATGTACAACAACAATTATTCTGTTGACAAGTTGCTGCATCTTGACCGGTACTGCCTCATTTTTATGAGTATCCCAGAGCGCATTACTGCCAGGGGCGTTACTTTATCTGTCCTGGGATTACAACAGCACTGAAATCTTCATCTTTCTTTGCTGCTAAGGAAGTCAGGACTTTTTCTATAACTTGTTCAGTTATTTAAAATGCTAAAACAACAAGAGGCAGCTTAGCTCGGACCGACCAGGTTATATATATACCACATCTATACACCATTTTGTGCCTTCAAGGTCGGCCAAATCAATGGTAATGACAAAAAATGTAGACGGCTAGATGCTTAAACATTTTTATTTGAAATTTTACTTTGTAGAATGGACAGTTTTCAAATAAATGACCGAAAACAGAATTTTGGCCACCATTTTCAAGATAGTGGCTTGAACACAACTTTTTTAGTGGGGGAATTATAGAATTTCAGTCAGAAGGCTAGAAAGAAATGAGATAGTAGAGGAAGCAAGAGTGAGATGGTATGGGCATGTAACAAGAATGGAAAAAGAAAGGATGCCGAAGAAAATGTTGGTAATGAAGTATATAGGAAAAATAATACAAGGGAGGCCAAGAAAGAGATGGAAGGAACAGAAAGTGTTCAAGTGGGAGGAGGAGAATAGAAGGAAGAGTTGGTGGAAGAATAGAGGAAGATGGAGGCATTTTACTAAACTGACCCGGCCACAGGCTGGAAACAGTTGATGATGATGATGGATGAATGATAATCTATTTCTAGAGCTGATATAACATGAATAGCTTATTGTCAAGATAGTGTTGTGTTCTAAAGATCCCAGGATATATCACTTGGTGGTAAGATCAGGATTGAGTCTGAGAAGCTATGTGGAACCCACTAGGTAGGCTCCTGGTATTGTGCGTCACTACCCCATACCCCGTTATTAGTGGATGATAGAGTGTAGAGAAATAAAGTCTGGAAAGTAATGGAGGAGGCCGAGGTGGAAAGAGGAGTTGTAATTAGAGTTAAAAGCATAACAGGAGTTGTGTTAAGACAGAGAGTGGAAGGACAGAGTGGTTCCAAATTAAAAATAGAGTAAAGGAGGGGAGTGCCCTTTCACCATTACTATTTGTAATGGTAATGGTAATGGTCATGAACAAAGTGTCAGGAAAGCTCGGGGAGGACAGAATGAAAGCCATGATGTTTGCTGATGACTTGATGGTATGGAGGAGAAGGAAGAGGAAGTTCAGGAACAACTACAAGAATGGATGAAGACAGAAGTGATGGTAATGACAAGGAAGAGAGTAAGGCCTAATAAAGCTACAGGGTTTGGCAAAAATATCTTCCCGATTTACTGCCGCTGCCGGGCTAGTAGTATGAGGCGTGGTGTAGGTACGCCATTTTGTAGAGAATAATCTGCCAATTTAGTTATCATCATGGCATGGAGTGGTGAACATAGTGTGCTCGTTATTGAGACTAATTTTAAAAATGCTGACTCTGTCATCGCCACACATCAATTATTTCGTATAAACTTTAGGCTAGGTCAACATGCTGCAGTACACGATAAGAAGACAATATTGTTATGGGTGTCAAATTTTAGATCTACAGGTTCAGCTTTGAAGAAGAAACCACCTGGTAGAACATGAAGCGCTCCAACAACTGGAAACATCCCATCAGTGAGACAGGCATTTACACAATATCCACGACGCTCAGCTCTTAAACATGCTGCTGCGTTAGGAATTTCTGATCAGAGTTTAAGGAGAATTTTACATGCGCACTTCCATTTTTATCCGTACAAAATTATGACTGTACAACAGCTAAATGAACGTGATTAGATTAACCTATGTCACTTCTTGCCAGGCTATTCTTGAAAATGTTCCAGTGAGCTCTATTGTTCTGTCAAGTGATGAAGCCCATTTTCATGTATCTGGTTATGTTAGTAAGCAGAATTTTTGATACTGGACAGAAAATAATCCCCTACAGTTACATGAGCGTCCCCTGCAATATGAGCGTGTTATGACTTGGTGCGCCATTTCTGAACTTGAAATAATAGGGCCATGCTTTTTTGAGGAAAGGAAGCAATCAATTACAGTAACTTCTGATCGTTATGTCAACATGTTACACGACTTCTTGCAGCCAAAACTTAATAAACTCAGAGATCAGGACGAAAATTTGTGGTTTCAACAAGATGGCGCCACTGCTCACAATGCAAGACAATCCATGAATGTCTTAAGAGAAATGTTTCCCGGGCATCTATTCTCACAACGAGGCGACATCCCATGGCCTACACGGTCACCCGATCTTACTGCATGTGATCTTTTTCTCTGGGGATATCTGAAGGCTGAAGTCTTTAAAAAGAAGCCAAGAACCATCGATGATTTGAAAGCTGCTATCCAACAAGAAATCGATGCGATACCACCGGAAACAACGAGGCGAGTGATGCAGAACTTCAGGGCAAGATTGCAAACCTGTATAGATATAATTTTAAAAAATCATGTGAAAATAAATGGCAAACATTAAAGACTATACAATTAGATTATTTTATAGTTTTTAATGTGTCTGTTTTATTCGCTTTTCCAATGGGGAGATATTTCTGCCAAACCCTGTATAAGGTTGGATGGAGTAGAGATAAGAGAAGTACAGAACGTAAAATATCTTGGAAGTATGTAGGAGAAAAACCCAAAGGGGAGGACAATAAAGAAATGGGAGGAGCAGATAACAAAAAGTGTTCAAGTAAGAGGAGAAGAATGGACAAAATTAGAGGAGGAAGAATGGTGGAAGGATAGAGGAAGCTGGAGGCGTTTTACTAAACTGACTCGGCCACAGGGTAGAAACAGTTGATGAAGATGATGATGATGAAATTATTGAATTATGGTCATTTTTCAGTTATTAAAATTTTCAAATCATAAATAGTTATTTTCGTGTGAAAATATTATTTTTATCATCATTTCAAAGATTTAGTTCATTTTAAATTTATTAATCTTATGTTAGTTTTTAAATATGTAGTTTTTTTAAAATGTAATAAGTAAGAAGTAGCGAAGTTTGTATTCTATATATTTATTGACAACTCTCTTGAGTTGATACTTGGGAGCTTTCTGCTAAGCTAGAGCAAAAACCATTTGATCTCGTAGTTCCCTAATTTTAGAGCATCAATATTTTAGGACAAATCTAACAACCAGACTCCAGACCATTAATTTACCACTTAACTGAATGCGATTTAATATTAAAACCAAGCAATGTTAAAATTTAGTTATGGTTTATATTTTATAGCAGATTAAGAATTAATGTGAATAAAATCATGATTGTAAAAAAAACCTTAACAATAAGATAAAACTAGTTTCTTACACTAACCATGTTTTCTAGGATGCATATTTGAGATAAAGTGGATTAGATTCATCTCTGCATTTTTGTTTTCTGAATTAAATTGTTTCATGGAATAATAAATAGGTTCTGAAAGTGGAAATTCAGAATAAGATATTCAATAAAACAGCTCATCATTTAGTGACCAGGCATTCATAGTATAAAATATTGAAATTATATTTTTTAAGTAAAAACCTATTATAATCTAATCAAAATGTGTTTTCAGGTAAATGAATGAGTTGACGGATTGAGGTTACCTGTAAGTCTCTTTGTGAGAGGTAAGTACGCCTGCAGCCAGCGTTGCCATATCGTGTCCCGCCATGTGTGCACATGAAAACAGTTCCAAGACCCGTCTGCTCAACTCTTGTTACCTTCTCTAAGCAGCGGGGACAAACTTTGTCTTCTCTCTTGGCACACGAAAGGCAGAACACGTGCTTACAAGGGATCTACACCAACAAACATCACAATGGTGTTGATAATAACGATTGCTTGTTTTTGAAGACCTATTAGTCATATTTACAACACATCAAAATACTTTGTGCTAAAAAATGCTCATTAATAAAAAACATATGCATTTAAAATAAATTATTTTCCAAAAAATGTCAACTATCATATTTTTAAAAAGCTGGTAAATCAGGTTCATACAAATGTAAAGTATGAAAAAGTGCTTTTAATGGAGGATTAAGGTGTATCAATCATTCCTTAACATTACTGGTTGGTTTTTTACTGTTAGATAAAGCTCTATTTGACTGAATAATTTATGGTTTAAAGTAGTAAAACTAGTAGCCATGTTTGTATAGTCCATCAGTCCTTAAGTACTAAAATAAACTTAAACAACCTTCATGACACATAGCCTACTACATTACAGTACATCCATTACTGTTTCCAGCTTGTAGCCTAGGTCAGTTTTCTATTTTCCACTACCGGCTGGCTAGGCCTGTCATGGCTTCATATGTCTTATAATCTAACCTAAGGCTGGGACAGGCGCAACATCCAGTCTTCGATGGTTAATTCAATGTGAGAGGGTAAACCCACAATTCACCAATGATAAATTTGTCAGCCATGCTGAGAATGAAACCCGGAACCATTAGCTCAGTAGCAAGATACGCTACCGACTGAGCTAATGTGTCTCCTACTATCAGCTTTAAAAATCCAACACTTGTATTTCACTACTTTGTGTTAAAAACTTTTCATCCTTTTCTTCTTCGCAGTTTCCATTTATGTTGCCCTCATTTTTAATTCTTCCCTAAAATAAACTTGATTTAAAAAAATAAATTGGCTCTAAGTTAGTTTTGTACACACTTCTCTATGTTATAATAAACAACAAAAATGAAACCAAACACAAGATGTATAACATCAGAGAACAAAAAACCCCTTCCCTTCTCCATGGTAATGGGTTTATTCCTAAACGTTTTAATTTAGCTCTTTTTTTTTCTTTTACCACAAACAGTTGGACACACCAAAATATCGTGAGAAGTGTTTTTTCAAAACTTTACTTGGCACATTAAAAGGAATATCAAAATATATTTAAAGTTCAATGCCACATTCTTGTATGTAAGCCTCTTCATTGTCAATCCAGAAACCTCCTATAGTTCCCAATTACGTAGAAAAAAAACACACACATGCACACGTGCACTACAGTCACTATTTATTTGGTGAAATTAGATTAATTATGTTCATATATTTTTTTCAGTTAATTTTATATATTATGTACACAACTATACATGTAATCTTATAATTATTTTTAATGAATTCAACTTATTATATTATATATTATGTTCTAATAGTCCCAAATCTGAAATTTAAACAGACAAGGGTGTATTCAGAAAGGCTGTAAACCGAACAATCTTGAATTAAGGTGTAATACAAAAGACTATGTTCAAAAAATAAATAAAGCTTTGGGTGGAATTGCCACTAAGCCAGTTAACTTTCTGAAATGACCAAGAACACAAGTTTTAAATATTTTCAGGTTTTTTAATTAATGTGGATCCACACGTTCGCTAAAATATAATCACAGAATAGAGGCATAATCCAATGATGAGCTCTAAATACAGTCAAATTGTGGAATTTGGTCTCGAATGTAAGTGAGGAGGAAAGATGAAATGTATTGGGTTTGAATATAAAGAAGAATCAAAAGGTTTGTGTATGATTTCTCAATTATAACTGTAAATGACACTAGATATAATATAATAGAATAGAATATAAATAATGATTGTATGCTATATAAATTGTTAGATTCAAATAGATTTATGTACATTTTTGAACTGATTATTAAAATTCTATTCCATATTAAAATTGCCATAGTTATTATAATTTTTATTGTTAATAAATGTGTTGCCCTGAACCAAAGTAATTAATTTCTCATCATCCATTGTGGTTTCACTTTACAAACAAAACAAACACACTTGAACACTTGCGCACGAGCGATAACTAAATATTTCAAAGGCTTGCTCAGCAGTAACACCACAATGATCTGTCAAATGTCCTTGAACATGCCTGGAAATTACCGAAGACACAAAACTTCCCCTTACATTGATGTTGAATCAAAAAAAAGTATTATCTACAAAAAATTATTTTGGTTTCGATTTGATTTGTCTAGGTGTGAGCTCTGTGAACTCAAGTTCTGTATTTGAGTAGATCTTGAGCGAACTCTTCATAAAGTCTCTGAATCGAGAGTAGAGTTGAGCTTGGGTTTAATAACTATATAATTTTAAAACTTAATAAAGTTACTAAAATACAAATGTAAACTAATCATAATCATCGTGAGGTTTCCAGCCGCTGTTTGAAACATAAACCTCTCCAAAGTAGCTTTTCTCCCCACCACCTCTCTCCCTCCACACTCCTCCTTACTCCCTTCAGTCACTTGTCTCTCTGTCTTCCTCTTAACCTCCTGCACCCCATCTAGCATCTTCTCCTCCATTCTCCTCACATGGCCATACCACCTTAGTCGTGACTTCTCTATCCTGTCCTCCACTGGCTACTCAAATGTTCCCCTCAACCTTCCATTTCTCATCCTCTCTATTCTTGTCACAGGGTGTCTACCTGACATTAGTTTTGAAATTCCAGTATATCTCCAGTGTTTCCAGTATATTTTTTTTAAGAAATCCAGTATATATGAAAGGTACTCCCTATTTAAAAATCATAAAATGACACACACACACACGCGCATATTAAATTTTTTGAATGACCTATACCACCGTCGACCTCGGTG
>CABFWB010001074.1:108169-120276 GCA_902151455.1 Timema bartmani | reverse complement strand
AGCATGAATCATCTTTTTTGAAATTGTCATATTTAGAAGTCCCCCGGCTGCAGTGACTGCATCATAAGTTACACGTTGAGCAATAAGGCTGTCCTTATGTAGGTTTTCAACCAGACATTCTTTATTTACAGAAAAACTTCGCTCAACGGCTGCATTGCTATGGAAGAGAACAATAATATTTTTTAGTGAAATATTGTAGTTCTTGGGATGCATTTACTCTAGAAAAAATATTCATGAACAACTTATCAAGCTGGTCACCACTTGAAGTGAATTGTTTAAGGTAGTCAATAACTTCTAGCTTTGATACAAAGTCCAAGTAGTCTCTTTTTACAACATCAGCTTGCATGCTAGATAGTTGTTTCATGTCTAGTAGGACTTCTAGAGCAGAAGTTATCCTATAGGTCCTAACAGATGGATTGAGCGTGACTGCGGGAGAGAGACAACTAGCACCCTTGACAACTTTGTAGGAGAGAGGACACTTATGTAAAAGTTTGTTGCAGACATCAACTAGGAATTTTTGACAAGCTCCTCTGAACTGAAGTATCTTGATGTCTTTAACCCTTTCAAAGCTGCTGATGCTGCGAACCCAATATCTACAGTAGGGAGGGATTTCATGTTGGATTGTTTCTTCAAATCAATGGATAACAATTTTTTGGAAATATTTGCTGAATTCATTAAATCATATTTCACAATTCTGTTCAAGTGCTCAAGTAGTTTATTTAGACCTGCAAACATAAATGGCAATAGAGGTTGATTGCTCTGATATTCGGTGAGAAATTGCTCCAGCTCAAGTAAAACTGACAGCATGAATCCCAACTTTGATGTCAGAAATTCATCCTTCACAAAATCGCTTAATGTTTGAAAATATCAGATTTTGGAGAATGCTTTTTAAAATAAAAATACTGTTTTAAATATGGCAGCATTGACATTTCTCTCTCTAATACCCTTGAGTTTTCTACCCATCTTATAGAACAAAACTTCATTGGGAAAAGAGATGATTCTGTTATTCTTTGATAATCTGCATGTCATGTTGGAAAATCTTTAAATAAATACTTTAGTGAGTGCAAAAACTGGTTAGTAGTCCAACTAGAGTTAGTTAGCATGTGCTGTTTTGTAAGTACGATGGACAATGTGTAAAGAACAAGTTCCAAATTCTAGTAACTCAGGATCTTGTGGAGAATCTTCCTTCAAATAACTTTTGAGATCACTTAAAAATTTGAGGTTTACATTTGATCCATCCATGGAAACTTGAAGCATTTTTTTAAGATCCAAGCCCTCGTCTTTTAATGCAGATATAAAGTTCATTAACATATCTTTAGCTGTTGCATGACCTAAAAAGCAAGATGTTAAATATCTTGTATGAATTCATTTTCACTCCAGAAAGGAACAACAACATCCATCTGGGTCTTCTGAGCCACAGTATTTATGCTCTCATCAAATTAAATACAATAAAATGAGCATTGTTTAACCATATTCGCAAGCTTGCTTTTGAAAAAGGACTTAGTACATACACGATGACACATCCAAGCTTATCTTTATGCATTTGTAATTTCTGGGCGATATCACTATCGGAAAACATTATTTTGAAAAGATCACTACAAGAAGAAAAACTTCTAGCAGAAGAATGTGTTGTTTGATTAATAGCCCACCATATTTCAGCACGAGAAACTTCATCTTTGACAAGGAAACTCTGCATAGAACTAGGTTAATTTCGGTTTTCAAACTACTTCATGGTCATTAGCACTCAAATGTACACCTTCTCCATGTAGGCCTACAGATGACACTGCAGTCTTGGCCATAGGGACCAAGTCCAATTTTTTTTGCTCCCCCTAGCAGCCAAGCTTAGGAATGGTAGTTTTTATTTTGGGTGGTTAGAAGGGGGGAGGAGGAGCGAGAAGGGGGATGAAGTGAAGAACACAACAAATACTGTACTGTGCCAATGGAATGTCAAGGTCAGGCAGGTACAACAATAGTTTGAAGTGGTGTTTGAACTTGAGCAGTTACTAGTAACTCATCACTCATAATGGTTACTGCTAGTGTAGTCAAAACAGTTATTTATTTCTTTCTCTAGTATCTAAGAGGGAGGGGAGAGGGAGGGCTTGGTGTAGAGACTGAGAACAGCAAGTGAGGCAAACATTCCCACTGCAAGGTCATCAACAAGGTCAACGAATTGTGTGGCAAACAAGATAGTCCAGAGGGGTGGTCAAAATAGAACTATCAGTAGTCCAAATAATATCAGGGGTCTCAAAATGCTTAATCCAACATTTCACTCAATGTAAAAAGGCTGAATATTTTTCCAGTATCTATATTCCAGTATTTCCAGTATCAAAAATAAAATCAAGTATATTTCCAGTACTTCCAGTATTGATAGACACCCTGCTTGATTAACTATTTAAAAACAAGTTTAAACATATTTCATTATTTTATTTTAACTTTCTTTTTTTTATTTAATTCAAAAAAATAAATAAATAATAAACACATACTATAGGAAATGTATTCAACACCTTAGTTCAATTGGTAGCGTGTCTACCTACTGGGCTAAGAGTCCTAGGTTCAATTCCCGGCATGGCCAAAAAATTTATCATTGGTGAAATGTGAGTTTACCCTTTCAAATTGATAAATTAATGTCCAGAGACTGGATGTTGTGCCTGTCCTAGTCTTAAGTTAGATTAGAAGCCATATGAAGCTACAACAGGCCTAACAAGCCAGTTGTGGAATATATGACTCGAATGAAAAACTGACCCAGGCCACAGACTGGAAATCATAATGGATGTAAAAAAAAAAGATAGGAAATGTATATTATTTTAATTTGTTTTAATGAAATAAGAGAAGTATATTAAGAATAAAATTAATTATGTTTTAAACTTGTTTTTAAATAGTTTAAAAAAATCAAGCGATAGTAAATTATAGAATTAACTTTTAAATATACTGTTAGAGTAACATCATCTAGAGTACAACTGTTCTCTTGGTGTTGACCTACTACCAGAGATACACGTTAGCGAATTAATGGTTTTTAAGATGTACATAAAACAAGTTTGTATTTGTTACTCTCCTCCACTCAACAACCAGTTGAATCAGTTGCTAGCAAGCTGTTTGTTGGGTTCTTCTCCCCCTCTAACTGTGCATCAGTTCACAAACC
Organism: Timema bartmani; assembly: GCA_902151455.1. Taxonomy (NCBI): domain Eukaryota; kingdom Metazoa; phylum Arthropoda; class Insecta; order Phasmatodea; family Timematidae; genus Timema; species Timema bartmani. The sequence continues at coordinate 117,137 of CABFWB010001074.1, read as the reverse complement.
ACCCCCCCAACAAGTAGAGAGGATAGTAAACATGGAGTCATTCATCAGACACACAATACAAGGCACAGAAATAACCATTTTCATGAAGCTTGAAATTGTGAGCCCATAAATCTGTCAATCCTGATCTATAGTATCTATTTTAGGCTTGGCTCAAAAATCCAAATACTAGCAGTTTCCTAATGTGAGCAGGTCAATTTAATGGAAACAATATTTGTCTGGTTGCCACATAGGTGTGAGCAGCCTCTAAGCCATTCACAATATTCCTGTCACTCTGCTTTAGTTTTAGTAATGAAAGCTTCTGCTGGCACGACCCATTCAAATTTCAAAACCTGGCTCAAATCAGTGAACATGTGCTTACAAAGCTCTGTAGAACTCAAAACTAGATGACAACTTTGTTGACCGTTGTGAGGAGATTTGAAATTACTCGTTAGATAGAAAGGAATTTTATCGATGCATTTAGTTGTATGACAACACGCCCCTGTAATTTGAAACAATCTTTCATAAAAATATTCTAAATTTGTCTACTAAGAAAGAAAATATGGTGTTTTTATTTTGCGTTACAAAGCATTATGGATACACTGGTTTGTGAATTTCTGTGACATTTCAATGAATGTGTAACTTATGCTTTATTGTATATAATTTGTTCTGTATGTTCAGGTCCACATTTGTTTTTCAAATATGGAAAGTTTTGAAGATTTATTTAGCTGTTTGCTTTTTTTTCAAGCAATTGTTTACATCAACAACAAATTGGCCCCTTGAAATCCACCACATCATTATTGGTGGTAAAAGAGTTGAATCAAAGATTTTGTGAAAGTTGAGATTTCCGAGATGAAGGGAAATATTTTTTTGTAAATGTTGAAAATGTTTAAGTACATTATTCAACATTCTTCAGTGTTATTCTCAAACTCAGGTAAATATGTTAGCAGTTATTTTCGAAATTATAATATTATATGGACATTTAAATGATCACCGGGGATATTTTCAAGCAAAATCCATCCAATGTTTAGGGATGGAGAGTCTCCAGTACATTGAAATGTCAAGTAGAAAATAAAATAAAAATTATATTAATAATTAAAATAAAAACTCTTCAAACTATTTTACCAAGCTTCAGAGGACATGTACAAATGAGAACTTACCATTCGTCCATAGATAAGAATTGGCTTCAAACACTTGTCGCAGCAATGAATCATGGGATTTAGCACCTTGTCACCAATCAGGTTAACTCTATGGTCCCAGCGAAGGCGCAGCATGGGTTCTGGCGGACCCCGATTGATGGTTGTAAAAGTGGGTGCTTCCAATTGTGATATGTCCGCTTCCAAATCAACTGACAGAATAAATGTCTTTATTACTTCCCAGTTTCTTTAGTCATAAGCTACTATAAACTAAGTTACAAGTGAACTGGAGAAATAAACCAGAGTTAAAGTTGTGAGGTTATTGTACAGGAAGTTATATTAGACTACCATCTGTAGATTCTGTGATTTACAAACTCACCAGTCTCAGGAATATGAGCACACTGATGATTATTGGTGGGCCGATACCTTCTTTCCTCGATTCCGATATCTTGCTTGATACTATCAATTCATGTATTCGATCCCACTCAATATAAAATTTTACGTTTGCAAAATTTACAATCAAATATTTCACATCACTTGCACATAAAACAAAATACTGCCAAATTTCACTAAAAGTTCCATTTTGAAGAGATTAATAGAAAAAGGTATACAAATTTAAGAATAAGAGATGATTATGATCAGTCTATCCCTATGAATTTCATTTTGAAAATGAGATCAAGTGTGAACAGAATACGGGAAGTGGAAATAACCCTGTAATTTATAAATGTTATGACTGACAATATTTGCGGATGTACTAAAAGATTTTTTGAAATTTTTTGAAAATCAAAGTCTTTTAAAAACTAAAAAAGCTTTATCAATTTCAAAATAATACTCTTTAATCATTTCACAATATCAATTAAATTAATTTTCTTAAGTGAAACGATATTTAAAAATTTTTATATTGGTGACATTGTTTAGGAAAAGCATCGAAATCGAAGTCGATGGATGCTTACAATAGTTGAGGTTGATAAATAAAAAAATTAAAAATATTTAATGCGGATTATTTTAAAATCATTCTGAATGAAAATGAGCAACTACTAATATGATGCAACTGCGAGTTGGTCAATCCATTCGCTCACCACTCACTCCCTTGCCAAAGCGCTGAGGAAAATCAACCTTATGAAGTGAATGTTGACTCAGTTATTTCAATACAAAATAAGTGTTCTCATGAGGTTCATTTTCAAAATACAGTTCCTTCTGAAGTGAAAATACCAGCCTATACCAAGGGTACCGGTATCAGCCCACCACTATTAATAATAAATACTCAGCCTCAAGCGCCGCAGATCTATTGTGGATACTGTTTGTGCAATTGGAGTGAGGAAAGGAGGTTCGTGATGGGGGAAAGGGGAAATAAAGAACTGAACAAAGATGGTCTGGCTGGTGAAATAGTAGTCAGCAACTGGGAAAACTTGTGTGTGAACAAAGGATAAAGAGTGTACGAGATGATTACATATGGTTTCTCTGCGAGTAGGGAGATGTCAGGGTCAGCTAAAAGTAAACACCTCAAATACACACATGTGGATAATATCAAAGTGAATCATTATTTTTGTTGGCAGATTGCATCGTACATATTAGGATTATTCATATGTTTACATTAATGGGATAGGGATGAGGGAGATAAAATTTGGAGGTAGAAATGTACCTGCGTTTGCTTGGAGGGACCGTGGGAAACCATTTAGGAAAAAATCCACTCTCAATACACCCAACCAGGATCAAAACCTCAATCTCTTCATTACCACTAATAGAGTTTGTTGCGAGAGTGACACTTAAGATGTGTCCACCCAAGCGGGTTGAAACACAATTAATTTTTCAGTTACTAGTTACTATCACAAATATGTTTAAAAATGAATAATAAAAGGTATTTACACTGAAATAATTTTTTTAATAAAGTAATTTAACTGTTGAAATTGCCTAGCTCCATAAGAGATGTGATTTATGCAGTATTAAATAATGTTATCTCTCCCAAGAAATAAAATATTGCAAGAGCATCATGAGCACCAAAGAACAGTGAGGGAGATCGTAATTAATAAACAGCAGCGGAGTTCTGTCTTCAAACCTGCATCACTTAAACAATATGAACCCTCCTTCCAGTTAATCCAAATTAGCGAGTATTTACTTAGTGTGTCTGTGATAGCATGCCAACAATATGACCTCTACAGCAGCAGTGGGCCCTGATCAACTTAACATTTATCACTAGTCTGGCAGTCATACAGCGTTTATCCAATATGCTTTTTTTTTTGTCCATGCAACTTATATTTATTACTTAAATTTAATCTTTTCTCAAATACTTATGTCACTACATTTAAAGAAAATAAATAATAACTAATGAAGTTTCCTACAACTTTACCGATTATAGCCGATGAAGGTCACACCCAAATAATATTTTTATTTATTTTATATATTTTAAAATTTGAAAGACTCAAATATAGATTTTTAATGAATAGGTAGTTTTTCTTATGCGATCGACTGACAAATGCTGAGAGATCGACAAGTCGCCAACCCTGTTATGCAGTCTACATGATTCTACTTTGGCTCAAACTTCTTCAATAAAACAAACCCACAAACTAACTAAATCATTATTTAGTGAGGTCAATGATTAAAAATAATAATAAAAAACAAGGAAAAGAAATTTTACAGAATATTAACAAATAAATAGAGGCTTTTATTTTAATTTTAGTGCCAGAATGTTAGCACATTAAATCTGAAAACAAATTTTAGTCTGATAAAAATAATCCTATGATCTATTACAACCTCATTATGTTGTGTTTATTGATATTATTTTCAAATTACCTGATATCATCTAAACATACACAATAGAGTGAAAACGACACCATATAGGACCATATAATTTCCCTTTTACAGTACGGAAAAAATCAATATGACTACTTTGTGACTTGTAATTGGTCACAGGGCTAGTTATCCTTTTGCTTGTTTTGAATAAAACTGTTACAATCTACAATATCAAGAATGTCTACTTTAAAAGACTATCATCAATTAAATCATATATTTTTAATAATAGTTAAAATGATGGTTGAAGAAGAGTAGGAATTATAGAAGAGCATGAAGAATTAGCAGAAGAGAAGGAATTGGGTCCCACATGGAAAGAGGTGGAGGATGGAACCGGGAAAAGCACCTGGTGTGGAATAACTAACTGTGGAAATGATAAGGGCTGCAGGAGAAGCAGGAATACAATGGTTATACAGGATGCTGAGAGTGATATGAAACGAGAAAGAGATGCTGAGAGTGATATGAAACGAGAAAGAGATGCTGAGAGTGATATGAAATCAGAAAGAGATGCTGAGTGTGATATGAAACGAGAAAGAGATGCTGAGAGTGATATGAAACAAGAAAGAGATGCTGAGAGTGATATGAAATCAGAAAGAGATGCTGAGAGTGATATGAACCGAGAAAGCTGTACAAAAATATATAAGAAGATACTGTAAATAAGGATAGTAAAGAAAATAGACGGAAGGTGGAGAGAGAAACAGCAAGGAACTAGGAAAGAGAAGTCTACAATAGACTTGATCTTCGCTATACAAGAGTTGATGGAAGGAAGGTACCAATCTGGGAAGGACTTGGCTGTGCTATTTATGGATATGGATAAGGCATATGATAGTGTGGAAAGCAATGGAGGTGGCAGGAATGGAAAGAGGAGATGTAATGAGAGTGAACAGTATATATGAGGATAACATGAGTTGTGTTAAGATGGAGTGGTTCCAAATAAAAAAGAGAGTGAGGCAGTGGAGTGCCCTCTCACCACTACTATTTGTTATCATAGTGGTAGGAAAGGATGAAAGCTATGATGTTTGCTGATGACTTGGTAGTATGGGGGAAAAGGAATAGGAAGTACAGCAGGAACAGTTGCAGGAATGGAATGAGGAGATGAATAGGAATTGTGAAGTGACAAGAGGATAAGGCCTAATAAAGCTATAAATCTGAATGGAGTAAAGCTGAGAAAGATGGAGTTGTAAAATATCTGGGAATCATAATTGAGGCAAAGGGTGTGAGTAGAGAGGATCTAATAAGAGAGCAATAGGGAGAGTTGTTCTATAGGTGTGTAAGAGACCTGCTAAGGAGAAGAGAAGTGCCCTTAAAGTGTAAGAAAGTATATATATGTGTGTGTATAGGCTTCCTATTTATGTGATTGATGCGGCTCTCAAGACTTTCAACGGTTAGAATACAATAGTATATAATATGTATTTTAATAAGACTTAATCATTAATTTACTTCACAATTAAGTGAAATTTGCTAATGTCATGTCATGAGACTAAGCTGGTAAAATACAAGCATCCAATAATGAGATTTACTTTGTTCCCTTAATAATTGCACTGAAGCCTGCATCGGTAATTGAATAATTCGGACAATAAACTGAATTGGTGCTGACTGGAAGACCAGGTTCAAATTCCAGTCAAGTGTACTGAGCTGAAGGTGAGTTGAAATCAAATGTTTCTGATTCTTCCTCCACACAAATGAGAGTACATTTCCTCTAAATTCTACAGTTCTCTTTCTTACAGAATTGTGTAAATATGTGGATAGCCCAAGCGTGCTAGTAAATATGTTATACGAGTGATATAAAAATATGGGTCATGATTATTGCACAGGTAAAATTTTCTTTTTTAGTTAATAATGTCCCTTCAGTAAATTTTTAATAGTTTTTTATTTTAAATACGGTGAAATACGTGAAGAAAGAATGAGTAGATAAATACTTGGGAAAACACTCCTAGCATACTTGAACAGGATAAATAAATATTAACTCCTTAAATAAAAGATGAGCACATCAGTCTAGATTACTAACATTGAGGCAATCCTGCCTGTCAGAGATATTCATATTGCTTCTCGTTTAAGATTGCCAGGTGTCCCGATTAATCGGGATTGTCCCAATTTTGAGACTCAAGTCCCGGTGTTCCAGCTAGATTGAGACGTTCAAATATCCCAGTTTATTGCATTTTCAATTCTTACCAATGTTTGGCGTTGTCGACCCGATAGCGATCATACTCAGCGTTTGGTATTTTTAAACATGCTCACACCTCACAGCTCTCAGTCTGTAGCCGTAGTTGGCAGCACTGTAAATGAAATACTTGAATAATCAAACACTTGTGAAGAGACGTAAAATGTATATTTCCCATAGGTACGTGCCTGGTGAAAGGAGTATTTTACTATTGAAACGTTTAGACAAATGAAGTGTCTATTACGACCGGTGGTCTCTATACTATACTGGATGGACATAAACACACCCCTTGCAATGGACCAAATTGTGACGCTAAAGTTTGTCGTCTTTTTGCTAGCGAGGAGACAGATTTAACAGTTTCTTTCAATGTGCTTGTGTAAAAAACGAGTGTCTCATGAATAAAAGTATTTTTTTTAAATAGTGAAGTATTATACCCCACTGAACTGAAGACACATTTACATTAGAGGATATACAATTATTCAGTTTTAAAGAAAATATTGTACAAATAAGAATAAAATCTTCGATATTTTAAAATAAGTAGCTAACGCCCATGTTGTTTACATTCTGCCACAATTACAATATGTTTAAAATTGGTTATTAGCTAATATAATGGTTTCAGAAACCAAATTATATTTAAAATTCGATAGCTAAAATGAAAAAGGTAGCTTCAAGCTTAATTACATCAAGAATAAAATAGCCAAAGCTATTATATTTGTTTTAGTCAGGATTTACTTGCATCTAGACATTACATTAGTTTGAATGACAAACTTTGTGTAGTAGTTTTCCATTCAAATTATCATTTAGGTTATAGGCTTGTAGGAAGTATTACTATTTTATCCTTAATCAACTTATTTAAAGAAACAAGTCATGAGTGTTGAACTTAGTTATGCTCTTCAAACCTTTTATTAACCCATTTATTTCGTTTTAACTAATCATACCTTGATATATCTCATATATTCATAAAAATTAGCGAATGATGTTGAAATGTCACATTTCATTGTATGTGTAAGAGAGAAAAAGATACCCGAAAGTTTCCTTCTCCCTTACACAATGGTGTGCAGATGACAGCTCGAAAATTTTAGCCGCAGATGTCCATCCAGTTATATTATTTAAATCAATAATTATAACTAAGCCATGTTAAGTGTGTGTGTCACTGGAAAGGTTCTGATGTTTACTGTGATCAGCTGATAAGAAGGTAATGTTTGATGACAAAGTTTGAAATTATATATTTATTTAAATATAATTCATTTCTACAGCTTCAATGTTTTGCTAGTGATGTAAGTAATGTTACTAAAGGCTAGTAATTATTTTAATTTTTTTTTTTTAATTAATGATGTAGTTTCTATTTTTATTTTTTTTAGCTGATCACTGTCCTGGTTTGATAACCAGGAAATCTGGCAACCCTATTCTCGTTAGAGCTATCTGCATTTAATTTCACTATTTTAAGATGAGTGAAAAAAGAAGAATTTTGTGGAAATGTTCCCAAATTTGCTTGAAAAGAGTGTGAGAAATTTTATAGGAAAAATACCTCGGTACACTCAGCCGAGATTCCAATCCCAACTTCCTTTGTCTGTGGCCTAATAGTTGAGATTGACATCATGCCACATTCCAAGCATTGTGGCCGTATTTACTAAAGCACTTTATCTCATAAGGTATGTTTTATATCTCATTGTTCAACCCAAACAATTCATAAACATTGAAACAACTATTGTAATACAAGAGAGTTAGTAAATAAAAGATAAATGGGAGCCACCCATTCTTACTTGCCGAGTGCGATACATGCAGCAGGATTTGAACTCTGACCTCCCATTCCTCAGAAAACTAGACAAGACAAGACTGACGCCTTTGTATGTGTTCCTATCATTGTGTTCAAAAGAATGTTGTTTTAGGACTTATGCCGGCATGCTATATAAAGTTAGGTTTTGTGCTTGTTGCCTTGTGAGGTTAGGTCTTATAAAATTAGGTTCAGTGAAGTTAGGTCTAGTGAAGTTAGGAGCTATAGAATTAGGTGTAATAAAGTTAAGTCTTATAAAGTTAAGTGTTATGAAGTTAATAAATTTAGTTTAGGGGTTGTGACTTTAGGTCTTCTGCCACATGTCCCTTTTATTGGAATTGGGGTTTTCCATTTAAACATAAACAAGATAAGAATCTAAAAATACATGCACACTTAAGTACTGTTCTGTCAGAAAACATTAGGCTATGCTCATTGTTTCATGTCTGGCTGTGCTAATAATTACACGAAAAAATGAATGGTCCAAGTAAATGGAAATAATGAATTTGTGAATTAAAATATTAGCCGTTGTGTATTACGATTTATATTTAATGATTCTAAAAATGAAATAAAATGTACGATAAGAGTTTAAAAAATGCCAAAAATATGCTACAAAAATGTCACAAAATGGCATAAACAGTAAAATCTTTCAAATATGCACAAAAAATATGCACAATAAAAGTAATGTTTTGGTTGTCATAAAATGTGTTTGTATACAAGTTACCATTGTGAATGACTTCTCAGAAAAAAAATGTGATGTCAACTACCAGGACCTGATCTCCATAATAATCCTCATCCTCAACTGTTTCCAACCTGTGGACGAGTTTGTTTAGTGTATCAGGGTTTTGTTTTACTTCAGTCACCGGATTATTAGGTCTGTCTTGGCCTGCATCTGAGTAACGGGGCTGCTAATAGGTCCTCAAGTAGACCTCCTTTTGGTGGTAACCTTCCCTAACTGAGACTATGGGTGGAGACAGTGACCTAGCTTACTGTCATCAGCCCTCTCACTCCTACCCAACTGGCCAGACCTTGTTCCAACCTTGTTGACCAGTCTCTCTAACCTCGTACTCCCAGCCAACTGGCCAGACCTTGTTCCAAGCTTGTTGACCAGTCTCTCTAACCTCGTACTCCCAGCCA
>CABFWB010001074.1:91380-106620 GCA_902151455.1 Timema bartmani | reverse complement strand
CTTGTTGACCAGTCTCTCTACCCTCATACCCCCAGCCAACTGGCCAGACCCTGTTCCAAGCTTGCTGACCAGTCTCTCTACCCTCATACTCCCAGCCAACTCGCCAGACCTTGTTCCAAGCTTGTTGACCAGTCTCTCTACCCTCATACTCCCATCCAACTGGCCAGTCCGTGTTCCAAGCTTGCTGGTTTTAACCAGTCTCCTGTCTATCGTCTCTGACCTGGTTTCCGCTGGTATTAAACCCAACCTCCACCAGGTTACTCAGACCCCGGGGTCCACCACTTGGCAGTGAGATCAGGATTCAATAGGAGAGGCTGAGCGGGGAGGATCAAAGCATGCAAATCAAGGATGTGCAGGCTATTTGTAGTTTATAGCCAAATAAGTTAACTTTAGGGTAAACAACAATTACACCCCCCAAAACTAGTATTTTGAGAACAAATGTAAGGAAATTATTCCCCTTTCAGAGACATATTTTGAGCCTTATCCAAGCAGTAAGGCCTGTGCCACTTCCTAGATCAGCAAGCAAATTGAAATGTGAGGTGTTGGACTGTGCTAATTTGTTATATTCTGGGATCTCACTTTTGGAAGGTTGTTGGTTCTCTTCATTTCCTATTGGCGCCTCCTCTACCTCCTGTATGGTGACCTCCTCCTCCTCCTCATTCTCCACTGCCTGCAAAGCACACAACTCAACAGTTCAGAGAATCTATAACACGAGACTCATGTGCCAACCACATAAACCTAATATATCTCACCTGAACTGTCTTCTTGCCTCGACCACGACCTCTGCCTCTTCCTCTCCCCCTTCCACGCCCGCGACCACGTCCACGACCGCGCATTACTTTCTTACTCCCGTCGTCACAGTCCATCACTAAATACAACAGACATAATCAAGCCATGTTTTCTTTATCTAAAAGACACTGTACATAGAATGGACACTGAGATGGGTGGATTGACACATGTCGCTTATCACTAGGATCTACAAAATAGTTAGACTTGTAAGCAACCAGCAGTTAGTTTTTCAAGTAATAGGCCCCAATGAAATAATACCAGGGAACCAGACTGCTGGTAGTGACAAGTCCACCAAATACAGAAAAATTACCTTGCAATTCTTATGGCAGAATTTTTCCAAAATCAATTATTTGAAACCTGCTTCAGTGGCCGCATGGTCTTAGAGGTCACTCTCATGTTATACTAGACTGCGGATGAGAGGGAGATCGGATTTAGAATCCTGGTTGGGTATACTGAGGGTGGTTTTTCCAAAATGGTTTTCCAATCTCCTTTTATGCAAATGCGGGTACGATTCTTATAAATTCAACCTTCATCCCTAGTTCGTTAATGTAATTAGTACATATGCATATAACCTGAACAGGTAGTAAGATGCGGTGCTAGAAAGAATATTATTTTCAAAATGCCTTACTAACGGGTGTGTAGCTAGAGAGTGGATGGTATTGAGTAAAGGCGCAGCACTGTTTAGCTCTCCCTGTAGGCTATTTAAAAGTGAGCCTCAGCTGTACCTACAGTACAAATTCTGTGAAGGGGAGATTAATGTTGATTGGAAAAAGGACCATGGAAAAGTAACGAGTCATGAAGCACACCCACACCATTTAAAAATGTATATTTAGTGGAAGTAATTATTTCAGACAATTAGGGGTACAGGTACCAATGAAGGAATATTATAACATAGTATTAGACAGTAGGAGTAAAAGTGGTGTAAGATTTTAACTGTGGTTGTTGATGTCACTCTCTTCTTAGCTCAAATAAATCTACCTTTCTGTGGTAGGACTTCTCATTCAACTGTGCCTTTTCTTGTCAACACTCCAGCTTGAGGGCAGGTACAACGTTGAACTTAAACAGCATCTAGAAACTGTAGCTCATTTCAGAGAGTCATACTCACTACCTATCATGGCGGGGTTGTGAGCTAAATTGTGTGCAAATAACGTGGTTTAAGTGTTTGGGAATGAATTATTCTAACAGCTGGAAGTACTGTATAATGAAATATATCAATTATAAAATTTAATATTAGTAAAGGTAAATTTAATGGCATCTCTTAGGTACTAGCCAAAAGACTTTCAGATCAGGTTTCTCAGCCTATGGGTTTCGACTTTAGGTTAAGCCACATCTACTCTTACTCAGTATCCCTAAGGTGAATAATCTGTAGTGTGGTTTGGAAGAGATCGTCTCCAAAGTAACAGATTTCTCCGTATATAAGAGCCCCTATCTCTAAGGGCATAGTTCATTGCAATCCCTAGAAATTGGATCAACTATTACTTACTTAGGACTGTCATGGACGGCTGTTGATAACTACTAGCAAGTCAACAGATAAATGAACATCAATAAGTTATCTTTAGTTGTTTTTTTGCAATGTTGCTGTGAAGGGAAATAACAGTGGCAGTTGGCGGTCTTGAGAGCTGTGGAATTGGGCGTAAAAATGTTCCAAGGCTTGTTTTTTTATCTTTGGCCCTTATATTGTTTATTTAAATAGTTTTATTGACATAAAAAGAAATGAAGTTATTTGGGAGAGAGCGGGGGTACAAGGAATACATGAGCTGGTAGCGAAAGCAAGGCTGAGATGGTATGGACATGACATGGCATTGTAACGAGGATGGAAAAGGAGATAATACCAAAAAGAATGATGGATAGGAGGTAAAAAAATATTTGCTCAAAAGTAAGCGTGAACGTCCGGTATTCAAATCATGAATACCAGTAGACCCTACTCTATGTATATTTTTTATTTAAAGGTTACATAATCATATTGAATGTGTTTGTGTGTTTTATAGTGTTCTATCTAAACAATTTCTACTCCAGTATCACCAAGGTAAGTGTGCTGGCTATCCCTCCTAATTTAAACCATGATAAGAGTAAAAGAAACTGAAATGTTGGCAAAAAGATGCATGAATCTAGATACTCCATCTATGTTTGTAGATATAAACTAGATACTAAACTATATTATTATTATTTTTTTATATTCTTAATATTTTCAATAACAAAATTCCTTGAAAATTTGTCCTTGATCATGTAAGCATTCATATCCCTTCTTGGGCTTCTCGTAAGCCAAAATTATTTTTTCTCAATAGCTCTTATAAGGTAAGCCCTATAGGTCGTTGTATCCATAGCATCAATTCTAGATTTGTAGAATTCGACTTCTATTATAAAAGAAAAGCTAAACTCAGAGAGTTATTTAAGGAAATCCCATATCAATAATTTATTATGTAGAGGTTATGCCTATAATATTTAAATTTACAATATTCTGATCTATTTTTTGCATATTGTTACTGCTTTTAACCACTCTTTAGTTATTTGTTATTAATGCTATTTTTTATTCTTATCATTATTAATTACTACTTTCTTTTTTCATAACTATTCATCAGTATATAACATTATTTAGCCATTTTTGTTTATCTTATTTTCTCATGTAAATATATGTATTTGTATGGTACTTGTGTACTTTTCAGTGCTGGCCTGTTATAGGTCTTACGACTGTTGGCCAACACTATAATAAAGGAAATTGAAATTATTATCATCATCACCAGTGCGTCTTACTACTCGTTCAGGTTGTACGCACTTACACTAATGTGTAATGGTAGGGAGATTGTGAAATGAAATGGAGGACCTACAATTTAATCCGAACCACGGTGGAGGCCTGGCATTCCACACATTCACAAGTTGTGATTAATACACGTCTTGTCAGAAGTTAAGGAAGGGTTTGGCAATCAGATAAATCTGTGCTGAGACTGAGGAGTGAGCCCCGGACCCCCAGCACACAGGACCGACACCTCACCCAGTATATACATTTATTAAGTATGTAATGTGAAATATATTGTGACAGAAAAGAAAAAATATGATACAAAACTTTACAAATATGTAAATAAATAACGTAATATAATAGTGAGGGATTGGTTCTATCTTACTCTGTGAGCATATACTTGTATTTAAATTATAATTATATGTTTAGAGAAGGATGTATCTGTGATTACCATAAGTGAAAACCGTTTTTGATTTCCCAATAATGTCGAAAACAAGGGTTATCAATTTCCCAGACTAATTTATTTGGTTACATTTGAAATGTATAGCATTGTTTGATTGCACTGTTTTGAAGTTTTTTCAGCTCTGTTAAATGAGAAATATCACGGGGAATCGTAATAAATACTTTAGTCATTCGAGATTGTGTTTGTTCCCTTATTTACTGTGTTAAATGACTTAGGCCTAAGTTATGTGATAGTTTGGCTTCACCTCTTGCACCTTAAATTTATATTATAAGTAAATTTGATATCAAACCCACTGTATATTTAGAAGTAGGCCTACCTAATTAACTTAAAAAATATTAAAATTTCATAATGTGGTTAAACAAAATTGAGTTTCCATGGATAACTTTTTTCTGAACAAAAATAACTCAAAAGGCCTATCTAAAGTATGTTGATAGGGATTTTTTCAGTATTTTAAATTTTAAATTGCAACTTCATTTTGTAAAATTACTATTTAAATTTAAAAAAATAAAGATATTCTGGTTTTAAAATACTTTTTAGTCTATTTGTATTTATTTTATAAACATATATCAATCCCAGTTTAAAAAACTATCAATTTATTTAAGATAATTAAATACAAAGATCTATAAATTTTGACAGTTGAATGTTTCCCAGCAGACAACTGAAATAGAGATCTATTCATTCTATTTTGAAGGGCAGACAATCGTTATAGTCTTGATTTAGTTGTAAAGCCCCAAATATTGTTAATCTAAATTAGATAATAATGTGAAAAATACTAGTTAATTTGATTGCATTCATTAATAAAGAGGTGCATACTGGTATATACTCATTGCTCCTGAAATTTACTTAGTAAGTCATTTAATTATTTTCTATTTATTTAGAGTCTTACTACCCGTTCGGGTTATACACCTATTTAATTATTCATTTTCATAAAATAAACAAGTGTTGTTTAGTATGAATATAACTACTGAGTCAGCTGTACTCTCTTCTTTGTGTAATTAATTATATTCACTAGCACTAGGTGTCAGCACCGCATTGACCCTTCTACTCTAATGGCTCTAGGCTCGCTAATCCCGCGCTTTTTTTTAGTATGGCAGGAAAAACTGTTCAAGCATCTTTGTAGCTCTCGAAACACACAGCCATGAAACTCTCTCGTGTGAAATACTAATAAGTGCTCAAGAATCAAGATTGGGGCACCCCAGCTATCATCTCATCACTCCAGGTATTCTAAGTCACCATTCGTAAAGGTAGGTTCATAGTTAATTAATTGTTTCTCTCTATGTTTGATAATTTAACGAATGTGACAAAATCTCACCCGTTAACACCGCACAAGTGTCATCCACAAAGAACTGTTTAAAACCAGTAAAGAATTATGAGCCTTGTTTATTCCTGATCACAACTCTTTGATAAATGCAACTTAAGTAGTTTTTTAGTTATGTCAACTCTAAGTTTTCTATTTGTAAAAGCTGGGGATCAATTACTGTATCAAATGCTTTGGTCAAATCAATAAATAAACCAACTCCTAAATTCCCCTCATCAAATGAATGTTGTATTTTGATAATTAGATCAGTGTGTATTAGGGTTTTTCATGGACTCATATTGCCAACCAAAAAGTACTAAAGTTATTTCAGTGTAAGTGGATATACCAAAAGTCTAACTTTTACAGCTTTTTCTATTATTAGAGAGAGATTGGAGATGAGACTGGTGGGTACTGGTAGGTCTACAGTTTTGCAAAGTTATTTTAAAGCTTTTTATAAAGATAGGATCAACCAAGGATGCTTTCATTTTATCTGGTTAAGTCCTGTTTCTGTCTAAAATGTTAGTAACACAATACCTACTTAAACCTTCCTTTACTATCTCTGTATCATTGTTATATTATCATTTCCGGGTAAACAAATGATCAGAAGTGATTTAATGATAGAAAGCAGTTCAGAACATTCCATCATTTTAAATTTGCCTCAGCGTTCCATCACTTTTATCCTTTTCCTTACAACTTATGATTATCACAGGATCCACCTTTGATATATTATTTGCGGGCCAACGTTTATAAAGAAATCATTAAAGGTGTTAGCTATATGATTTGGTTCATTAGTAGTGAGATTGTTATTGTTTTTAATAACTTTTATAACCTGTTAGGCCTAGAAAATGTTATTTGTTCCTTCTGAGAAAATACTTTTTTACAAAAATAAATCTTACCTTGCAGTGTTATTTATCCTATAAGACACAAATAACTGTCACCCATCAAAATATTTTGATTGGTTGGTTAAATAATTAATTAAAAAGTCTCTATCAGAATACACACGACAGCTTTGCATGGAACTAACTAGGTAGTCACTAAATGTATCAACAGGCCTAGGTACATTGAAAATTGATTTAAATGGAATTTTAATAGACGTGTAGGGTTTTTGTAAAGCTTGTTTGATTAGTTTTTTATTACTATAAACCCATAAAAAATTATTTTTATCTTTAGTGTATTAACTTAGGGTTTTTTAAGTTGGTAATTCTGTAGTTATATTTATCTATCTTTTTTTTTGCGTGGCTACTTAATAGAGTTTTGTAAGAGGTTAGTAGAGTTTTGTAAGAGGTTAGTAAAGCTAGGCTATGTGTGAGAATTTGATTAATGTTAATTTACTAAATAATCTACAATTTGTGTTTGCAAAGAGAATATGGTAGAGAAATAACATTCCATTTGCAAGATTAGAGTTGGCTACAGAAAAAAGTCAGATGTTAAAGGTGTCCCCTAGTTGCTGTTAGATTTTACGTCTCTCAACAAATATTTTCTAAATAATAAGGAAATGGTTTTAAAGCCATTTCACACGAGACAACTATCACTCATAAAACATCGCTTTGTTGATTAACATAGTGGTGGATTGGGATTTACACACGAAGCAACTTAGTTGCCCGCCTCGTCAACAGTCGCTCATAAGTTGCCCATTATTGGTGATTTGTGAAATGAATGCCCATCTGGACAACTATCACCCACCTAGCAACTGCTTGGTTAATCACGTGTTTATATGGTGTCATTCACACAGGGCAACAATCGTCGGCCAGTACCCCAAGTGGTACCAACCTCCAAGCACCTGTTGGATTTTATTTGTGGCACGAAAGGTAATCTGGTTATCTATCGTCGGTTTGTTTTTGACTGCAGAGTCAAATCATGTGCACTGATTTTGAGACGAGTTTACCAGAATTATTAAACATTGATGATTTTATATCTGAAGTGGAACAGCGACCGACTATTTGGAATGTATCAGTGGATGATTACTCAAACAGAATAGTAAACAGAGTGGCCTGGAAAGACATCATCAGGAGATTTGTTCCAGGCTTTGACGAAAAGATGCAGGACAGAAAGAATACCCTTGGTAAGAAACTGCAGTAAAAATAAATTACTATTAATCTTATTATTTTTTTGTAGCTTACTTCTTTAATAAATATTTATCATTGTAAAGTGATTAGGGGTTTTCACCAATAGCCCTCACCCTTTTCAAGGATAAATTTCCATCTTTTTTTACCATTATTATTAAACACCTGGATTAAATTGTTTTATATTGAGGCTTGAAAGTGCCATCAATTCATCAAAGAACATTGAAATAATTACTGTGTAATTAAAATATATATAGTTCGACACCCTAGCTTAACGGACGTGCAAGTTATATCCATGAAGCGAAATTTCAGCACAATCGGTACGGTGGTTTGGGCGTGATCAAGCAAAAAACAAACACACAAGATTTAATTTGTATACCAAGGTGGCTAAAAAACATATTTTACAAAATTCCCTGACTTTTCCAGGTTTTCCAGGCAACATTTTTCAATTTTCCCTGACTACTTTTTTCCAGTTTTAATGGTGGATGATGACTTGTTTTATTTATTATTGATCACATATTAAAAAAGTTTGTATCTACTAAACAAACAGTTCTATCAGTTATTTAAAAAATTAAAATGTTATTTTATTTAGGTATTACTAACTTTTGTTTTAGTGTTTAGTTGCGAAATTAATGGGATTTTTAGACATATTTTTTAATTCCCTGACTTTTACTTATTTTTAGTTAAATTCCCTGACATTTCCGTTTTCCCTGTCATTCAAAAATTCCCTGATTTTTCCAGGTTTTCCCTGTCTGTAGCCACCATATATACATAAGTATGAAATAGGATAGGATTATAATACTGCTGGGTTGGCCTAGCTTAGCCAATGAGCCAAGAGGTCCTGAGTTTGATTCAGAGCATGGTCAAAAAAATTGTCATTGGTAAAATGTGGATGTCCCCTTTCACAGTGATGAATTGGCGGCCAGGGGCTAGGTGGTGCGTCTGTTCTAGATTTAGGCTAACTAGTGTAATTAGTACATAAGCGTGTAACTTAACCTGAATAGGCAATAGAAGCAGCGATAAAAAAAATGATATTCCCTTCCCTCTCCAGTTTATCATCTTAACTTATTTTTCAATCTAAAAAAATAACCTTGCCCTTCAAATCCATCATAATAATTGACCTATTTTTTCATGAACCTACTGATTTTTCTGCTACAGAGCGAGAGTTGACCAGCGATAGTTGCTGGGCAATAATTGCCTCATGTGAAAGGGCTCTTAGGCAGTGGCCAATTACATACTAGGCCCGGGCCTACGAGCCGCAGGCTCTGGAGGGCCGCAGGCCAGAAGAATATATATATTTTTAAATTTATTAAATTATATTTAGGCCTAAATAATTAAAAATCTTTATTTTATATTTTATTTTATTGATAAGGTGTACAAATGTTTTTGTGTGTAACTACACAATAAAATATAGGCCTAGGTATTTATAAGGGTCAAAACTTATTTATGGTAAATAAATAAGCAAGGCTGTGAGCCCAGTTGCCAAAACATATCGGCATACATGTCATGGCTTGAAATCGCGCCGTGCACCCTTGGACATCATGGCCCAGGGTAGTTTCTGGGTCAGTACCTTGAAATTGTAGCTCCAATCCCCCCCACCCTCGAAGGGTGAGATGATCCGGATCAGGCCAGATACCCAGGGCGGCGAGAATTAATTCCTCCGCCCCTTCCATTCGATCACTGGTTGGACCGACACCTGGGGGAAAGTGCCTCCCACCTAACCAGGATGGTAACCAGAGCTATTTACTTCCACTCACAGAAGTGACTGCCAGGGCGAGCAGTCTCCACTCTTTCTCGTGTGTATGGGAATGGGATTACGCCCATTGTGCGTGGGAAAGTAATCTCCCACTTTTCGTGAGTACAAGTGGAGGCGCCCATGTTCCAGCTCATGCACTTCTAACTGTCCAGGTTAGCACCGGAACTCTAAAACGGCTCACCGCACGAAGGGCAGAACCCGGTCCGGCCGGCCCAGAACCCCAAGGGCCCGGTTTATAGCACGGCACCACATAAGGAGCCCGTGCCGAAGATCCGAACCCCACCATTCTGCCTACGCCATCACTCGTCGATGGTTAAACTTCACTGCCCCACATAGTCCAACCCATTTCTGGGCCGCCGCCGCCACAGACCCAGAGCCCACAAACAAGCCAGCGATGTGGGCTTGGAGCCCAGCCCTGTTTACTACTTATAACGAAAGTAATCTAACGGAGGCATACCAGACCATAGGGCCTATACCAGACCACAGGGCTGCCTTGAGCACCTGTAGGTAGCCCCCAAGCATCTGGCCTATAGCACGGCAGCGAGGGAATCTCTCTGGTAGACTAGACTAAGACGCTTTGCGTCCTTGGCCTTGGCGGCCATTGTGCATGCACCTTCCCATCATTGCACTCATTCAACCGGCCAGCGTAGTGGAGTGGCGTGACGGGGTAAACTCGGCGGTGAGTCACCCCTCTGTCAGTGCTCAGTCAGTCAGCAGGCGCAACAACAGGGAGTGGGTATGATTTATTAGTGTTGAATGTCGGTTTGTGTGAGTGTAACTGTGAGCATAAACACTGAAACATGAGTCAGAATTTGTACACCGCAAGTGGAGCTTACTAATGTTAGTTAAAAAAAGCTAAAGACAATGCTTACTTAAAAACATTACAAAAAACTATTAAGTGGGATCAGTTTTTTAAAACTTCAAGTGTTTCTCAAAATACTGATAGTTCAAATTTTAACATATATCACTTTGACGTTACAGACATTGTCCCATTTAATTCAACAATAGATTCAGATCTAAAAGCAAATTCAAATGATTAAATAAATACTAAGCTGTAGATTCAACTGATTTTGACGTACGACAAAGGCCATGTTGTAACAAAGAATGTCAAGACTTTAATGTAAATACTATTTTACATGATAGTTACAAAGTTAATGATTATGAAATTACAGATTCTGTTCTGAACACTATCTGGAAATTCCTAAATTCTACTTAACGGACACAAATTTTGGGGGACCACTAACAAATGAGCTAAAAGATTACATTGTTAAAAAACTATGATTTTTCGAAATCTAAGCGTTTTTATCCATATGAGACTAGGTATGTCAACAAAACTATGTTATTTACTTGTTTTCAAAATGGACAGTAAAAAAAGGGGGAGTGGTTAATGTATTCAAATTCTAAGGGCTGCTTTTATTGTGTACCGTGCAAGCATTTCCATTCAAATGATAATCCTTTTATTGATGGTTTTCACGATTGTAAAAATAGTTCAAGATTTTTACAACATGGAAAAAGTTTTAGGGAGCATAGAGTTAACACACAAACTTACATTATGAGATTCTGAAAATTTAAAAATGACACCTGGACACGAGAATCAAAACCGGGACATTATGAGAGGCAATGTACTTGGTAAAATTGATTAGCTGCTCTTCAGACTATTGGCACAAGGTTTTAATTCGTGTTATTCATGTAGTTACGTTTCTTGGTGCTCATGGACGCTATTGACAATTTGAGGAGTCATAAGACAATGCCACAAATATGTCTGGATAATATGCAGGACTTCAATCTCTAATTAAAAGTCACAACCCTCTTGCAGAATCCATTCCATGTTTGGCACATTCATTAAATTTGGCTAACTGCTGTCTTCAAGTGACCAAGCTATTTATGTCTATACAGTACAAGAATTTTATGTGTTTTTAGCGCATAAACTTCAAGATGCACAACAATTGAAAACCAATAAAATACTGTGCCATTGAGAAAAAAACTCTTGCCTAAGAGACTTAATATGACCAGATGGTCAGGCAAGTGACACGCTTCAATAGCTTTACTACTTTATTACTGGGAGTTTCATAAAGCACTTCAAAACATCTCTGAAAGTCCACAAGAAAGGCCAGAAACCAAGGCTACAGCAGAAGGGTTATGCCAAAAGTTCACTAAAATAGAAATAGCGGCACCTAAGCCTATTATATTATGAAATGATGTTCTAGAACGCTTTCATGCAGCAAGTAAAATTATGCAAAGCACTAACATTGATTTAGGAGTAATTTGCAATCCATACAAATCCCTTAAAGAATATTTACAAGGACTAAGAGAACGGTTTGACTATTATGAGATGAAGGGTATGAAATTGTGCAAAATTGAGAACGCCGACTATGAATTGGATTCAAAGAGGGCAAGAAAGAAAAAAGCATTTCATGCTGAAACAAAGGATTATGATGATTTCTGCAGAATGGGTGGTAGACAAGCCATGATTGTAAATACATTTTATGTCATAATCGACAACATTTCCAGTGAATTGGAAAACAGATTTAAAGTTTACTTTGATCAAAATTAAGTTTTTGGTTTCATCTATAAATTGCTTACGGTACCTTGGAAAGGGAAGAAATTAGAGAGCAAGCTTCTGTCTTGATTCTGAAATATTCTGCTGACTTTTCCTCAGATCTTAGTGAAGAATTTATACATTTCAACAAGTTCATCGAGGCTTTTAACTTAGATGTAAAGGACCAAGATTTACCTGCTGAGTTTTTGAAGTCCATATGTGAAAAACAGTTAACCAGTCTTTGCCCTAACATTGAAACGGTGATGAGAATTTTGTTGTGTATGATGTCAACGGATGCATCTGGTGAAATATCATTTAGGCCTAGTATTTTAACAAGAGTAAAAAATTATCTTCGTAGCTCATCCGTGGATTCAAGATTGTCAAGCTTAACCAGTTTTGAAGCAAATGCTGTCTGATATTAATTTCGATGACATTATTAAGGAATTCTCATCCATGAAAGCACACAAAGTTGATTAGTAGTTTATTTGTTAAAATGTTTTTTAGCGCATTATATTCATGACTTAAAAAAATGCTATTATATTAGATGAATATAATTTAATATGTATATAATATGTAATAAATTAATAGCGTATAACCCGAACGGGTAGTAAGACGCGGTGCTAAATATTATTATAATAAATTAATAATGAATTTAATCTCCCACTGCTGTTAGGCCTAGGCCCTAGTATAAAGATGGCTGACTTTTTGTATTTTATGTAATTAATAGCACTACAAGGTAAGGTTCTACTACCCTATAATTGTAGGCACATAATGTTTACCTTACTAACCTAATTTAAGATAGGCCTAACGAAATGTGTAATAAATATATATACAAATTGGATAACTATACTCACAAATACAAAATGTAACAACATATTTAACGCTACCACATAAAATACTTGTGATTATTTCAATGTAATATTACATTAAAGTATTATTCAAGCAAACAGAAGAGCTCCAAAGCTCCATTGACACAATAAACTGTTTTATACCAACATAATAAAATTCTAAAGAACTAAAAAGCCACGAAAAAATTGACCAATCAGGATAGTATGTTTTTAATAAATTAATGGATAATTGTTATCTAATACCAGGTACTACGTAATTTGTGAAGTTGCACGAATTTAAACCAATATTTTTCTCTAATATCATGAGATTATGTTTCACAACACTATTGGTTTTTAATAATAAATATTGGTAAATTAGTTAATATTACTAGTAGATTTTCACAAATACATTAGCTTTATGTTTCACTGAAATATTAAACTAATGAAAAGTTACTAATATTATTATTAGTCTCTTATTAATGTCTTGGGGCTAATAGAACAATTTGGCATAATAAATTGCCTTGAATGAAATCCTCGTGTATCCTTAGAGGGAGAGGGATTGCAAGGATTTCATACTACAAAGATATGAGGTTTTATTTATTGGCGCTAGGAAGCAGCACCAAAATTTTTTTCACATAAATCCTGTAATAGACATGTGCTATACAAAGTTGTTTTACACCTTATACTCTAATATCTCAATTTCAAACAAATTAGGAGATAAGAGGTTTTAATTTTAGGCCATCATTGTATTAATGCACTTTTTGAGAGTTTAAAAAAATGTTTGATTTAGCATCATCCTAATAACTAAACAATTCTAAAAAAAAATTTTTTTAACAATATATTTTTTATCAACACAGAAAAATTAAAATACAATATATTTTAACATAAAAATAAGAAAATAATGCATAGGACCATTACGAACATTGTATTAAATAAATACTCTATATTTGAACACAGTAGTGGACTGGCCAGGGTGTAAGTTTGCCTTTTGGCAAGTGTTCCCCCTATCCCCCTGATGAAGTGGGCCCCTTAAACATTTGACATTATATTAAAAATATTCATGACCTTTTAGTAGCTTGAAAATATATTAGAAGTTCCAATATTATTACTGTCGTGACACAATTTTAAAGTCTATTCTATATTAGTTATTTTGTTTTATTTAATTTATTAGTGTACTGGCTGTCCTGCTGGTGAATTCTGGAACTAATCACTTTGATATTGGAAGATAAAGTATTACTTTTCTCTATTTCAACACCATTGATGTTGCGATATCAATATTAATTCTCAACATTTGTTTTAAGTATACGTCTGTATCTGCCTGCATTCGTACCCTGATACTTTGTTTTGATGTCAGTTTTATTTGGTTGACGTATGAAACAACTAGTTCTTCTAGCAGACGGTGAACCCGGGGAGTGGAATTATAATCTAATGGTTTAGGGATAAAAAAAAAGTAGTTAAGAGGAAATAAACCCGAATTTGCGTGAAGTGAAGATGTGTAAACCATAGTGATGAATCACTTGTGGAAAACCATTTTTAATTTACCCCGCTGAGATTCAAACCTCAACCTCCTCATCAACGACGATCGATGGATTTACGAGCCAACGGCTCAACCCCTAGACCAGTGCTGCGGGTCTAGGAAACTTCATGAAATAAGGTCACTCAAACTAGCTTGGCTATATCATGATTTAATCGAAGATGTAGAGAGGCTGAGGGACAATATGTATGGCAATGCAGCAGCATTTTTGAGGAGAGGCGAGGGGTAAAACACAATGCTAAATCATTTGAGATTTAAAAAAGTCACAATCATAATAATGTATCTATAGTGCATTTATATATGAGAAACTTAAAACCCATTTGATCCCAACTTTTTTTTTTCTTTCAAAAACTTATTTACTTGTTAGTGGTTACTCCTTTAGGTGCATATAACATGTGAAAAATATTTTTAAATTGTTAATTTATAGTGATTATCTAATGTTCCATTAATGGAACAGTGGGATTGTAAGGGTACATCAATAACATAAAAATAATTATTTCAAATTCCAAAATTTATTATATTTTTCAGTGCTTAATTTAATATAAAATAACAAATAAAATGTACAGTCTAAAGATAACTTATAATATTGTGATAAAACTATTATTTTATCTTAAAGGAACTATAATTCTTCATTAGCCGATTGATTTCCCTGTAGGATGTACACCATTTATGTTTGATGCTATTGTCATGATAGCGGATTAGGGTTGTACTTAAGTTAGTGTCTGTCAACTGATCAAATGAACCTCTTGGCATTTTTCTAAGGATTGTTGATTCTTTCAGGGGAGCATTTTCTACCCTGTTTGACCTCACTGTTCCAGTTCCAGTACAGCCTCTCTCTTTCAACTCGTCCAAAAGAGAAAGCGAAGTAAAAAAGTTGTCAAAGAAAAAGTCATATTTCTCATTCTGCTCATGATTTAGTACATATATTAAATCTAGCACTACTGATCTACTGATCCCCCTAGGCCTACCCTTAATTCAGGTCTTGTGTTACCTGTTGAAGCTCCTTGGTAGGGTTCGCCTTGCACTAAGTATCCTAGCCTGGTACACAAACACCACACTTTATAACCAAACCGGACAGGCTTACCCATAATGTGCTGCTTTGTACCATGCCTACCATAGTATGGAATCATAGGCTCATCAATACACAGTAATTTCTCATTGTTATAAGCCAGAAGCCACCTCTCATTCAACATTTTCCATAAAGGCCTTACTTTTGCAAATTTATCAGAGGCTGATAG
>CABFWB010001074.1:0-88407 GCA_902151455.1 Timema bartmani | reverse complement strand
TATATATATATGATAGTATTCTGGTACGAAATAAGGCCTTACAGATTGGGATTATTACTAAAATCAGGGTTTAGTAAATACTGTTACTCCCTACAAGCCAATAACCTAAATGATCATTTGAACGCAATACTTTTACACAAAGTGTGTCATTCAAACAAATGTAATCAAGTTTTAAGATACCTTATTCATTTTATTTATCGAACTTTCAATATAATATGGTTTCAGAATCCAATATACAAGCTAATAACCAACTTTAAATATAAGTTTATTCTTGGCAGACTGTAAACAACATAGATGATAACTACATATTTAAATATATTAAAGATGTTACGCGTATTTGTACAGTATTACCTGTAAAACTGGATTGTATATCCTTTAATGTAAATGTTTCTTCAGTAAAGTGTGGTATAACACTAACAATAACACTTTTATTCATCAGAGACATGTTTTCGCATAAGAACATTTAAAGAAACCGTTAAATCTGTCCTCCCCTCAGTGTAGCAGACGATACACTTGAGCGTCACGCCTTTGTCCTTGGAATGTGCAAGTGTATGTCCATCCAGTTATATTATAGAGATCAATGCTTCTGACAATAATCAGTGTGTC
The DNA here is from genome assembly GCA_902151455.1 of Timema bartmani. NCBI lineage: Eukaryota > Metazoa > Arthropoda > Insecta > Phasmatodea > Timematidae > Timema > Timema bartmani. Next base: position 87,801 of record CABFWB010001074.1, on the reverse strand, counting down.
CAAAGTTGAAAATTAAAATTCCTTTTTATTAAAAAAAATTATTTCCCTGATGTTCCAATAATGGAACTGTGGGGTCAGATGGGTTAAAAAGATACAAATTATTTACACGCAACATCAGTTGACGTTTAGAAAATTCTAATACATTTCTAAATGATATAATTATCATATTTAAATAAATGGGAAACGGAATTATAATGGAGACAATATTATGGTTATTTATGTTGCTCTAGGTCAGCAGGTTTTTTCGCTTGCGTACCCCTTGGGAGTTAATTTCCCTAAATTGTAAAATGTTTAGTTAATACAGTAGTAGTTATTTCGGATTTAGTTGTTGCAACTGAAAATAAATGGGCTAGTAATGGTATTAAAAAAATGGTAAGAATAAGTTGAATAAACCGTGTGTGTATTTTACATTCATTCAATTAAGTTATTTATTAATTTATTATTATAAAACAGTTTTATGTTTGAAACTAAAATAATTTTCTCAAGTTAAAATATAGAAGAAAACCCGCACCAACCCTCGCTATAACTATGAGTTAATTTCACTAATTTCAACAGATTTTTTTTGGTCTGACACTGCTGCCATTTGTAGCTTTTTCCTCCATTATTTAAATATATTCGCGTACCCCCAAGAGTCCTCGCACGTACCCCTTGGGATACCCGTACCTTACGTTGGGAACCACTGCTCTGCTGTACCCTTATTTGTTTTTGTGTATAATATATTTGTTTGGATTGGAATCGTGCACAATGGAGAAAATTAACTTTTTATGTTTGTTGTTTTAGGTAGAGTAACCTTATTGGTTTTTATGTGTAGTATATTTGTTTGAATTGGAATCGAGGGGAATATGGAGAAAATAAACTGCTTATGTTTGTTGTTTTAGGTAAAGTAACCTTATTGGTTTTTAAGTATAGTATATTTGGTGTCCTGGCAATTGCATACAGTGACAATAGCGCCCCAAGGGTCTAGCGGGTGGGCCACCCAGGTAGGGGTCCGCTTCAGAATAATAATTGTGTACAACCTGGATTGAAAGGGAGGAAGGGCGGGTTATTTGGATGTTTTTTAATTACTGCTCATTAATATATAATTTTGTAATTTTGTTGAGATTTTAGTTTTTAACAATCAGTTCTATTGTCAATTTTATTTACAACAATATTTCAGTATTCATATTCCAGTACCTATTCCAACTGTAACGGGCAAATCAATTTAGGCCCGTACTGTCCAAAATTGCTGCTCTTAAACATTGCCCATGAACACATATATTATTCCCTGATATTCATACACGTCTCTTAATGTATAAATGTATATGTGTTACATACCACGCCCCGGATACTTGATGGGATATTTACAGCGCCATTGTTCGGAAGAAATGCGCAAACTACAAGATACACATTTGTCTATCATTTGCTGCTGCCAAAGTCTGCATGGATCGTGTATGTTTGTTTGGATTGCTTACTGCGACTTGTAAACGTCCCGTCCATGAAATAGTGGTGTAGACTTTTCAAACTTTCTTTTCCGTGTTTGCCACTCAACACGATTATTTTATCACTAGTGCCATCGTCCTTCATGAGGAAATTATTTCCATCGTTCATCTCCAACATTTTATCGTCTAATATTATTTCTTCAATGTGTTTTGTTTCTTCTTGATTTCCATGAGCTGTACTTTTCAATCAATATAAGGTTCTCTTCATTGAGTGCTGGTTTAGAACAGCAGTTACAAAATCATAATTCATAACCTTTACTATATAGCCTAGATCTACTATTTCGTCTGAATATATATTTGGAATTGAGGAGTTTTTTTCTCATGCTCTTTTAGTTGCCTTACACACAAGCTTTTTTACTTCTATATAACCTTCCGGGGGACTACATTTGTGTTTAGCAACTTCCTCTATGTCTTCTCCTTTTGTTACGAGTCTCCCTCTGCATTTTTTGTTGTTTTTTCTTTAAAGCATAACCACGTTACTTGGCCAACTTTTGTTTCCTCTTGAAACAGATAAAATTATTTTAAAATTATAATTATAAGCAAAATTAAACTTGCAGCTGGTAACATCACCTGGTAGAAAAAAATATTAGCCCTACAACTTTTTTTTAAATAAACGGTACCAGAGAACTACCGTATATTTGTATGTTCGTTCTCAGGCCTCTTAATATTTCTGGGATATTTATAAGACGTTACTTTACCAATTTCCTTCAAAATCGGATAGATTTCAAAATATACATATTTGATTTGATTGGATGGTACCAAATTGTTTGCTATGTTAACGACCGAAATTTTATCCAAATCGTTAGAGCCGATTTTGAAAAAAAAATTGGGGTTTTTTGGGGTGAGGGTAAATGACCCCAAAAATCAAATTTAAAAAATGGGTTTGTTAATGATTCTGGGAGCAAATAAGACCCCTATACTGATGGTATTTTGGGAGTTAGTAAAAATAGCCTACACAGCTTTATATTCTTCATGTCAACCGTTGAAATTGGCCTTAGTAATAAATTGAACAACAACAAAATATGTCCTACTTGTGTTTACGGTAAGCGTAGCCTTCGTAGAGTGAAAATGGTTTCCCCTTTTCTGTATAAATGATTTCCATTTTCAACACTAGCCACAAAAAATAACAAAAACACAACCCTTGTAAAAGACTAGACACCGCCAGTTGGCTAGATAAGGCAACCACGAGGGGTGAGGAATAGTAATGGAGTGATTTGTTGGGCTGGCCGATTTGACAAACACTACTCCTTTCCTTACCGCGCATACTTGGGGTTAGGCCAGAGGCATGTTCGATATTGTCACTACCTAAATTTTTAGCAAAAATAATCAATGGCCAACTCAGGTAGAAAAGTAAACAACTGTATACAACAGTAGCTATTTCTTGGGGGTACGCAATTATCATGGTAGCATTTGTCATATATTCATATGTAATGACGGCAATGACGGTAATGGATGAGATCAGGAAGGTGGCGAAGGACCTGCAGCTAGACATAGTCGGTCTGCAGGAACCGTATATTACCCGAGGTGGGAAGATACCACAGATGCCGGTGAATGCGAGAATAGTGGTATCTGGGAAGTCACCAATGAGTGCAGTAGTGGTCTTTAATAAGCATCTAACGATCACAAGGGTTGATAAATTATGCAACGAGAGAGTCACTTGTGTTGAGGTAAGATCGAGTATAGGCACAGTAATTCTTGTCAATATGTATTTCCAGTATAGAGATTATATAGAACCATATTTAGGAATGATTGAGGCAGTAGATGACGTATATGGAGGGACTCCTGTTATTTACTTAGCTGATACGAATTCTAGGTCACCCCTGTGGTTCAGCAATGTGTGGAGGAGAGCGGATGGAAGAAAAGGAGAATACCATGCCTAAAAGAGGGAAGAGAAATTGGAGGAGATAATTGAGGCTAGAAAACTTATAGTAGCGAACCTACCAGGGAACTCACCAACTTACCAAGGGAGAGCTGGGGCGAGTCCCAACATAGACGTGACACTCCAAAATCAAGAAGCTGGGGGAATGGTTGCTAACTGTAAAGTGCTGGACGTAGTGACAATCAGTGACCATAATTAGATAAACTTTGAAATAGAAATAGAAGGTAGAAGGCAAGATCAGATAGACATGGAGAAAAGGATAAGATACAACATAAGGAAGGCAAACTGGGACAGGCTAAGGGGGGTGCTGGTGCTTCCGCCTGAGGTCGCTGTAGGGTAAATATCACCGCCAAGGAGTTTACCAGGTCAGTTCAGAGAACTATGAGGGCATCCATCCCAATGGTGAAGCATGCATTGAATATAAACAATCAACCATGGAACGAACGACTTGATAGACTCCGAAAGGAGATTAGGGTAGCACGAAGGAGATATAAGAGGTTTATGGATCCTGCTAGTCGTGGACTGTTCCTCCATGGGTATAGACGGAAAAAAGAAGAGTTTGAATTCACCCTGGTGACGGTAAAGAGAGAAAGCTTGGGAGCGATATGTGCAGGAGGAATTGAGAAGTAACGCATGGGGAATACCGTTCCAAATAGCTACAGGAAAGGTAAGGCCCCCAACAATTATCTCGACACTAAGGAAGCCGGTCAAACTGGGAAGAATCAGCGAGGCTGCTGATAAGACACCATACTTCCAGACGAAGACGGAGAAGACGAGGGACAAGTGATAGCTAGACAGGACATGACGAGTAATTACGACAATTATGAGGTGAAAGATCCAGTAACCCAGGACGAGGTAATAAGACTTGTGGCTGAAATGAAAAAGAAAAAAGAGCACCTGGACCAGATGGGATCAGGGTGGAGGTCCTTCAACAAATCAGCGAGCAGGTAGTGCCCTTCTTAGTTAGATTGATGAATAAGTTCGTGGCTCAGGGCCGCGTTTCAAGCATATGGAAGCAAAGTGAGGTAGTTATCATGAGTAAGGGAGAAGATAAGGATCCTCAACTCCCGAAATCGTACAGACCGATTTGTCTCTTAAATGTATGCGGAAAATTGCAAGAAAAGATTCTGTGCAATAGACTGCATAAACATAGAGAGTCTGTGGGGCTGCATCAGCAACAGTACAGTTTCAGGAGGGGCAGGTCTACGGAGTACGCTATCTGTGAGGCCATGAGTCTTGTAGATAGGGCTATAGATAAATAAGTAATGGGGATATTCGTGGACATTTCGGGAGCGTTTGACAACTTGTGGTGGCTGGCACTATTTGGGAGGCTGAGAGAAATTAGGTGTCCGGGGAACCTCTATAGGAGTCTTATGGACTACTGTAGGGGAAGATACGCGAACCTGAGATGTCCAGGAATGACAGTAAGCAAAAAACTTACGAAAGGATGTCCCTAGGGGTCGGTCTGTGGGCCGATCTTTTGGGACGTAGCACTCGAACATGGTTTAGTAGAGATTGAGTCACTCCCTGAAACGACAGGGGGGGGTTTGCCTTCGCGGACGATATACTCATAATATTTCAAAACATCTAGAATAGAATTAGAAGCCAAGAGTGACGCAGTTCTTACTGGGATGAACTCTTGGTTTAAAAAGGTAAAACTTAGTTTAGCTCCTGCAAAGACAACTTACGTGCTATTCAGGGTAGTACTCAATAGAAACCTGAGGGTTAAGATTGACGGACAGACGATAAGACGAAGCAAGGGTACCAGATACCTGGGCGTGATGCTGGATGAGAGGCGCCACTTCATGACGCACGTGGAGAACGTATGTGGAAGAGCTTTGAGATCTATGAATAAGATCATCAGTACAGGGCAGGGCAGATTTAAACTGTCTATGAGGCTGATAAGATTGTATCACCAGACTATGTTGGTCTCCATTGTGGGCTATGGAGCTGGTGCCTGGGCTTATCTGCTCGGACAGGTAAAAATCAGAAGGAAAATCAGAAGTCTTCAGAGAAGTGTACTTTTGAGGCTATCTGGAGCGTACAAGACTTTTGCTACAGACGCTTTGTGTGTAAGCCTTAGGTATCTGGCCCTTGAACTTAGAGCTGAGGAGGAGAGCGGCATTGTATTGGATAAGGAAGGGGGATATGAAGAAGGTGGCTAGTCTCACGAGAGCAGGGATAACAACGGGACTTCAGGTCAGGAAATATCTTGAGGAGGAATGGCAAGACGAGTGGGAATGGAGCAAAACAGGTCGAAGAACGCATAAGATATTTCCAAGCGTTGCTGAACGGTTGGGAATGGAGTACCGGCAGCCCTTCCAGGTTTGGTACATTTTATTACTACTGGGAATGGTCCATATAAGGCCGCTTTCTTCGCTAGACGACTGACGGATACAGAAATTTGCGATTGTGGTAGAGAGGCGACGCCGGAACACGTCGTGCTGGAGTGCATTGAGACGTTTGAAGATAGAATGAACCTACAGATACCGTTGCAAGCGAGCACGGTTTATCACATACTGCGTGACGTGGACCGATGAAGTTTCCTAGATGCAGTTGCGGATAATGTGTCTAAATACGAAAGAGACAAGTACTTAACTGCAATAAAAAATAGAGGACAAAATAGACTGGTCAACCTAAGACAAGGGTACAGGACGGAGAGCGACAGTGACATGACAGTAGACAGTGACGTTACAACAGATATGGATGACATATAACGGTACGGATTGACTAAATTAATGGGTATGACAAAGATATACTGGATTATCGGCTGGCTGGGTAGAATGTGGTAGGGATCTCCAGGCAAACCGGAGCCTAGCTGAGGGAAGGAGTGCTCTCTGGATTCCAGTAGTGTGAACTGCTGATGAACTGGAGGGCGCCTTGATACCAGTTAGGGAATATAAGGGAACAACATCTTCAGACGAGAGAATCAACCCCTCACTCATAGGGTCCAGCCCACTTGGCGACAAGTGTCTGATGCTGGGCTGGAGCTGTCGGGCATCTGGTCCGTCCACCGATCCATTGGATGGCTGCTCTCATTTCAGAAAATGGATTGGCGATAGCAACTGAAAGACCCTGCAGCCAACTATAAGAAAGACTTGACTAAGTACAACTATAAGAAAGACTTGTACTTTGGTTTAGTTAGTATTAAGTATTTTTATAAATCATTAGGTTAAGTTAGTTGTAAGTCCATAGGTGATGATATTGTGGGTAGTAAGTGGAACGAAATCTCCGGTAGGGCGCCTCCCCAGGTGGCGGAGAGGGGGATGCCCACCCCCGCTAGGGCTCTCACTGATCTGGGGACTATTAGATCCAGAGTGCGGTAGGACACCCAGCGGGGCAGGGTACCGGGGGCGGACCAACTAGTAGGTTAGGTATAGGAAAGAATGACAAATAGGACCTTTAGAATTAGGTACTTATTATAAATTTATTATTGTATTAAAGAAAAGAACATAGCTAAAAGATGTAATGTTAATTCAAGATGTAGATCTAGGTCCCGAGCCACATGCTAGGAATCGGGATGAATAGTGTAAATAAATAAATAAATAAATAAATAAATAAATAAATAAATAAATAAATAAATAAATAAATAAATAAATAAATAAATAAATAAATAAATAAATAAATAAATAAATAAATAAATAAATAAATAAATAAATAAATAAATATTCGTATATTAGCAATCCCGTACGGCATTGCCCGTGACCCCTTTAAAAATTGGTTAAAAATAGCCTAATTAAAAAGCTAATTAAAGATTTAAAAAATCCGGCTTCGTAGTGCATTAAGACCCTCTTCCATTTAGCTATGTTAAAAATTTCAGATCTCTGGGTGCCGTAGATTTGGCTGGGCAACACACACAAACAAACACACAGACAAACACTTCCTTTTATTATTATAGATTTGTGTGAATTAAAATCGTGCATTATGGAAAAAATAACATTTTTCTCTTTGTTGTTTTGGATAAAGTATCCTTGTTGCTTTTTGTTTATAATATATTTGATTGAATTGGAATCGGGCATTATGGAGAAAACATATTTTTTATATTTGTTTTAGGTGAGGTATCCTTATTTGTTTTCGTTACAGTATATTCATAGGTAAAGAAAGCAAGGCTTGATTAAAGGCTACTCCTAACAGTCCAACGAAATTAAAAAAGAAAGATTGAACCACATGTAATTTTCGAGGAACTAAGTTATTTATAGTTACTTTGTGTCCTATTCTTGAATAAAATTTTATCAAAATTTGTTACATTATATTTCTGTGTGTATAACAGATTGCTTGATTGAATTGTGCTTGTTAAATTAACTGTAGTATGTATAAATATAAAAATGTACATGTTCATCATTTGAAGATTTTATGGAAGAAAAAAACAAATAGCATTGTTTCCAACCTAACAAATACATTTTTTTAAATTATTCTAAACACTACTTTATTTCTTGTTGTTTTTATTTTACATTACATTTAATTAGAATATATATTTAAATAAAAGAAAATATATTTAATAGCCTTTACAATTCTTTGAAAGGCTAGTTTGTGAAGAAAAAAAAAATTCAATGTTTTGAAAATGTTTGCATTTTTTCTCTTAATAAGGATTACTGTACTTTTAAGCACAGTTCTCTATTTCCTCCCCCCGCTTTGCATCCCAATCCAAGCTAGCTGTCAATCAATCCCAAGGGCTCAGTGACCAAATAGACCTAACCACCAATTGTGTTTAGTTGTCGCGTGCAGGTAGCATTTCGAAGTTCACACGATCGGAATGCTGACCCTTAAATTTTGTTTGGAACCTTAGACTCCAAAGGTATGTCCTTGTTACAGGAAAAAATTAGCTCAGTTGGATCAGGAGCAGGAGGAATTATTGATAGAGTATAAGAACCAATTAATACTTATGAAGGGGTTACAGGAAAATATATTGAACAATACCAGGTCCATCACCCGATTAGCGCAGAATTATGTTGAACATTACCAGAAGCTGGATGTACAGTATAATGCTAGTATAGAATCTTTATTGAGGGGGATGCATATCCTTACCTCACATGTAGACTTGAATGGGTTACTATTAAGGGTTGCGGAAGGATGAACTAATGCATGATTGGAATTGAGTAATTTCCTGTACGCTTTGGAGACTAACTCAAGGAATCAGTTGAGCAGCATGATTATAGAACCAAAGTTGTTCTTTAAATTGCTTACACTGGTAAGTGAGAACATTCAACCACCACTCTTAATGATACACCCCGTGAAAACGATGTATATAGATAAGTTTTATAGAATGAGTTCAGTAAATGACATTCTTGTGAGACAGAGTATGCAATTAATTGTTAATGTACCATTGTTAACCAGGGAAGGAATTGTTCAACAGTATAGAATCCATTCTATTCCAGTAGCTTGGAATAAGACTGGAACTTAAACAGAATTTGATTTAGATGAGGTATTTTAATCAATTTAATCAGTAAAAACAGAAAGTATTTCCGATCACTTGACCAGAGTTAATTTTTAGAACGTAAAGGATAGGATTTGGTTATTTGTCCGAATAATTTAATGTTGCTGGAGAGCAATGTAGAAAATTGTGTTTTCAATTTGTTCATGTCTAAAGGTAATACTAGATCATGTAAAAGAAAAATAAGTGTCTTAAAGAATCCTGTTTTTAAAAGAATAGCAGCAGGATGGTTATATATTGTACCAGAAAATACTGAGGTCACCTTTGTTTGTAAAGAAAGTGTAAATCCAACTCCTTCGATAGCCAAAACTTGAACTGGTACAGGTAGGATTATAGCCTAAATAGGAAGGCATTTTAAGTTTCTTGCTATGTTATGAGTTGTGAATGACAAAACTAATGTTGTGAGGTTTTTATGATTATTTTATAAACAAATAAACTAGAGGAGCTGACCACAAAAGTGTTGTCAGAATTCTCCAGCGAGAAACCAGGCCGGAGGCCCGGTTAAAAGGAGGGGAATTGAGCCCCTCATGACTGACTACAGAACATTGAAGGCTAGGGGTCACTCTACCAGTTTCAGGGCTACGCAGGCTAAGACGCCGGTTTATCAGTACCAGTCTCGGGGACTGCCCCTCGAGCCCAGGGAACATGGTTCGAAGACCATGTAGGGACCACCTAGGATTCAGACAGGCCATTGGGTAAATCTAATAGCACCTTGTTTTGTCTTTAAGTTCTTTCATTCTAACTTCACTTCTAACTTAACCTTGGTAATAGATATAGTATTATTTATAAATCTCTTTAAAAGCCAAGTCTAACGTCAATCACGAACCCACACAAGTATTCAATATCACCTTCCCCTTAACCCCAGCCACAGACATCCTGACAGATTCTAGACCCACTTTCACAATGTGAAGACGGGGTTGGTGACAGTATCAATAAAAGTACCTATGTTTTTATACAAACAAATACTGTTTATTCATACTTAGTAAGAACTGAATATAATGGTCATTCACACCATATTACTTTGCTAAACTTCCCCGACTCATGGCAGGTAAGGATGACATTCTCTAGGGATTCTCGAAAATAACTAGTGAAAGTTGAGATATATCTTATTTAAATCTCAATATTCAACTTTCCCTAAAAGCTCCAGTTAATGTCAACACTGATTATTTATTGTCAACCTTCAATGAATCTTCAACTTACTCTGTAACACAAATACTTGTTATTTAGATTGACCAATCATACAATTTTTTTTGTAAATGTCTATTTTAAGATAAAAGCGGGAGAACGTCAGTGTGGTGCACCGTACCATTTATTTTTATGTTCCTGGTAAATGTAGCCATCCTCTTCCCTAATTTAATTAGCGTTAACTGGGGATATCGACTATTTTAATAATTATTATACTGTGGAAATTATGATGGATGCATTTCATAATCACTTTAAAGTTATCCATGTTTTCTCCTATGACAGTCACCTTGCCGGGATTTATTATGTTCTGTGAACGGCTCATGACATTTGACCAAAGAATAGAGTAGAAAGGCATTACCACATCTTTTTTCATATGTACGTATAGGGATAAGTGATTAGGATTATTGTAATTAAGGTTACAGTTTACAAGACTGCTTCTCCTCTATAGTGCGGTCATATGGGAGTGATCCCTCACACATGCGTGCATCGCCTGCATTATATACTTCCTCACATACATGACAATGGGTGGTCTTCATGGGAACGGTTCTTTATACAGCTGAGCTGATAGTCGTCAGTACCAGATACCTTGATCATAGATAAATGTATGTGTCACGCATTTTTTTGCCGAGAAATAAACAGAGACGATAACAATCTTCTTCTTCACGTCAACTTGGGCTGTATCTAAATCTGTATCACTACCCTCGTATTTGGCACAATATACATTTACAGATGCGTCATTCTGCCACTGGAAACGATCCATGTATCGCATTTGGAACAATAATAGTATTCCCTCAAGGTTCAGTACATCTTTGTAATTATGATAGGAAGAATATTTCCAGTATGTTTAAAAAGGGAAGCTAGAACTGCCACAGGAACTCACTCTCCTTCTGTCTGCACATTAACCATATCCCTACGATCGGCTATAATCATGGGGATTTGAAATTCTGCACCGACCGAGAAAGCCATATGTTTAGATGTATTTATTCTCATTTCAATTGTTCCGACAGAAGACGAGCCACTATCTCTAGTGATAAAATTTTCTATCTGGGCCAAAAGAGGATAAATAATGCTGTATTTGTACCCAGTGTCCAGGTTTGTGCTATTGTAAATTTCAATATAAGAGCCAATATTTAAAAATGTGACAATCACACCACCAACAACTTTTTTTATTTATATATATAACAAAAGTAGACTGTACGTGCATAACTTTACAAACAATAGTAGAGCACAAAACTCATTTTTAAATTTGTTTATAGCTTATTTGAGTAACCCTTATGACATTTATGGTAACACTCCTGACTGTTGAAGGTACCTATTTAAAACAATTAAATTTTACATTCAACTACAAATACAAATCTAGATAATAATAACTATTCAAAAATAATGTTAACTTGTATTAAACTAAAGCTAGCCAAGTATATATAATCTTGAAAGCTATGTAATTTCTTCTCTATTAAGTTTAAGTAGAAACTGCTCTCAAGTGAAGTTATTCGACAATTTTGTTGGGATTTCCACTTGCCCTGATTGTAGTATATTTGGTGGTTCCTGCATCACACTGACAATATTCCTCTGTTATGTAAATTAAAGCATCCCTAATTCTTGGCCAGGAAAATGTATTTTTACTTCGACCAGAGGAATACATACACTCTACCTTCACACCTACTTCACTTACATCAATGACTTTGCTTGGATGAAATTCATTCTCGTATTGAACATTTACCCATTTTCCTAGAGATTCCCTTAGGCTTTCCAAAGGCTGAATGCTGATCTTAACAGTGTTTGTTTTATAATTGTCATTCCCATGTTGAGGGAATTTGAATTTTTCCAACTCCCCAACAAGAACACTCATAATTGCTGCAAGTGTAACAACTTATTTTCCTGTATGATATTTGAAAGGTTCAGAAGAAATCACTTGATGAATTTGGCACTGTGCCAGGTACAGGTTTCAGAGTGGGCACATTAATATAAGCCTTAACAATCTCACTTTATAGAATGTAAAAGAGCTTGATAACAGTTTTGTGTTGCAGATTTTTAAACAGCTGCTCTGTTGTTACAATGTAAGATCCATTTGACACAATTCAGTCAGCAATTCCTTTTAAACAGATCCCAACTCCGCCGGGTGTACCACGTCCATGGCCAGATTCCCAAAAATTCCAGTTAACCACACAACTCCATTTCAAATGGTTTTATTCTTCTGTCAGTACCGACTAAAGGGACTATCACTTCATAAGTGTAAGCCGTTAATATTAGTTGTTCTTTTCTTAGGTCATACTTAAAATTGGATCAAGGTGACACCATATCGCTGGTGGTCCATGGCTTACATTTGGAGAACGTGAACAAAAACTAACTAGTTCGTTTGAATTTTTCATTCCATAAATCACACTTGTATGTAGACTAGCTTGTTGCAAGGATTATCCAAAATGTACATTTTGAACATGGCTACTATACTTAAAGTTGTAATTTTCTGATAAATCCACATGAATAATTACTTCATCTTCTTTAAACAATGTTTTCATAAGTCTGAACTGAATGTACTGATGGCAAATATTTAAAACAAATGCCTGCAGCATTTTGATGACAGTTCCTGCATGTTTTCAATTAGACGGGTCAATTTAGTAAAAGAAGCCTCCTAGCTCAGGACAGATTCCAACAAAAGGTCTGTGAATGGTTTTGTCATTACTAGGTGTATTGATCGACAGAAAAAAAAGTCTAATAATTAGAAGTGGGTTATTTTCAAGATGGCCACCGCTAACCTTGAAAATCGGCGAAACTCCTGTAACTTTGTTATTTTTAAGTGTAGAACAATTATCTATCAAACTTAGTTTTTATGGTCAAGGAATTCATTTCAACCAATAAATTTGGTCCATGGAATAAAAAATGGGGACCAACAATGAACAATATAGGTACAATACCAGTTATTAGGTCAAAGAACACAAATATTAAGTTGTATGTTTCTATTATCGTAACAAATTTTAACCATATTGTATACATTACTATTTTTTTCTAAATAATATATATTCTACAAAGTACACGTTTGATTAGGTTAAGAAAAAGTGCAGCAATATGGGGGTAAATAAAGTCCTTCGTTGTCTCTTGGTCCTGATCACTGTTCCCTAGTTCATCTGACACCTGGGTATCACAATGCGTAACTTGACATGATCCACATACAGAACTGCATGGAAGTCATATGTTTTGTAAATGCAATGGTTACCACTGCAACCAGTTTTACAATTGCAGTGTATAATTCTCAATAGAGTGTCTGGTGCAGCATTCATATCACACTTTATTGGTACAAGTTCATCGCCATCGAGTTTCCAACCTCAGTTCACAGTATTCATTTCACTAGCCATACTCATCCATATCATGGTCTGATAGTACTGTTGCCACAAAAAATAACAACCATCGCTTAACTTCCAAGACTTAATATATCAGCGGGGTCCTTTCCTGGTAAAGTGAATGCAGTTCCACAGAAATGAAGGACACAATAACCCTTTAAAAGTTTTTGTAATACCGATTTTCTACCAACACCATATTTATGTGAGGTGTAATCACATCCTGTAAATGCATGAAGAAATAACAACTATGCACATAACTCACTGCCGAGAATATACTTCAAGTTATTGATGTAATACCCTTTTGGAATGCCTCTTGACTGATTATCCGATCTAAAATACAGGGGTTTGCCATTAGCTTCAGCGTAATGTAGAAGAAGAATTAACAGGTCAGTATCCTCCCCAAGGTTCTTAAGATATTTTCTGCCGTTAGGAGACGAATCGTCGCTATTCAAGAACGCCTTCATTTTTTCTTGAAGGTCCGAATTAGTCAACTGTTCTTCATCATTCATTTCAAGATAACCACACATTCTTAAGAAAGCCTGTTCTTGGGAAGCATCTTTAGGACGCCCACATTGTCTACGCTTTCATCAGAACCAGATAAATCATCTCTAAATTGATGTGGCAAATCATATCCGGTGCAGAAATTCACATTACATACATGATGATATATGCAGTCAGCTGCATGAAGATCTCCGCCATAGTACTCAATCCTCCCTTTTACTTTCAATGGCCAGTCATCTGAATGACTTTCACAGCACTCCTTGATGTTCCTGGCAAATGCGACTGTCCTTACCTAGCCTAGTCAAAACCTCCAAGGAAAACAAGTGTTCCTCAGAAAAGGCAATCATGTTTACTCCTGAAAGGCCCGGCAGACACACGTTGACTTTTCCTTGGTTCGAGTGTACTGGAATCACATTTCTTCAATTCTCTCTTTTTATTTACATAATGTTTCTGACATTGCATGTATATGTTACAGCCAGCAATGATGACAACGCTGTCACCTCTCAGAACACTTGCTGCATTTATGCCATCAGCACCCTTCTCATGAACTTGAATCACTGCTCCGTCTGTCAAACTGTCTTTGCAGATAGTACAATTCTCACTAGAACTTGAATTAGCACTCATGTTTCAAACCTGCAACAAAAGAAAACAGAATTAATACCATCAAATTTTTGGTTGTAAATTACAAATTACAAAAAAATCATCATAAAAAAAGGTCCATCGGATCGAAAATGGCCCCCATTTTTGATCCCATGCACCAAATATATTGATTGAAATGAATTCCTTGACCATAAAAACCATAAGTTTGATAGAAAAATAATTTTTCTAAGTTTAAAAATAACAAAGTTACAGGAGTTTTGCCTATTTTCAAGGTTAGCGGTGGCCATCTTGAAAATAACCCACTTCCAGTTGTCAGATTTTGGTAGAGTTTTTTCTGCCGACCAGTACACTTAGTAATGACAAAAACTGTTCACAGACCTTTTGTTGGAATTTGTCTTATGTCTGATGGTATATCTGTATACCTGTCTAAATGAGTTTATGAAAACCCAAATTTTCTCTATATTTGAGTGTTCTCGTCACATCATATTTGCTGATAGTTCCATCTTTTTGAATGAGCCTTGTTTTTTCTTATTTCTTTGAAGTCCATTGTTTAAGTTTTACTTATTCATTATTGTCGATGACTCCTGGAATAATCTCTAAAAGAGAGTCTGTGCACATCGAACAGTCTATACATACAAGTTTTACTTGTCACATCACATGATATGGCACTTGGAATATCTTCCATTTTTGTAATGTTCAATACCTTTAAATATTTAACCTTGGCAAACATCAGTTTTAAGTTTTCATCTGTTTTGCAAAGACAAGTGTGTCTTTCCTTTTGTCTCGAAACAACATAGAATGGACATTGACTTGTAAATTGTGATATTCTGAAAATTTAAAATGACACCTGGACACAGGAATCGAACCCTGGACGTTTGGCTTAGTATGCCAATGCTCTAACCACTGAGTTATCCAGGAATCGTCCCGTTCCCAAGGTCATTCTTCACTCATATTTTAAAGCAGAGTCTATGATGGACATGTGGAAATCGTCGGCTACAAATGTGTGATTTTATTAAGATCACGAGCTATCAGATAACGCAGCCACCCTCGACTCTGTAGTTGGCTTATTGCTGCTACTTGTACAATTATTATAACTGTAAGGGATTGCATATATATGAATCAAATAGCCAAAGCTATTATTTATGCTTTTGGTGAGGATTACTCCATCTAGATATCATATTCTGAAAATTGTGAGAAAGATACACATAGTTCTGAATACTTGCTAGAAAACTTAAGATGCAATCTTTTCATTGTGTCACAAAGCAATCTCTTTTGCTCCTTGACTTTATGCTTTGTTAATGTCTTTCTTGTACCATTTGCAATTCTGGTGTTGTCATCTCTCTAGTAGAATTCTTTCACCTTATCTATGATCTCGCTTCTTTTTCGATTTTTTCCCCCTAGGTATCGGTAATCCTTCATTCATAAAAATATGCCTTCCAAGTTTCGCATGAGCTATACTCAGCATTTTGTACTTTTTTAACACAGATGCTGATAATTTGAGGCTTTGTTTTAATTTATTTTTACTGCCTGTGTACTTGGATGTCAAAGCAGAAATAACAGATTGTTGCATGATTAACTTTTTTCTTATCAAAGGAGATACTTTCATACCCTTTAATTCATGTTCTACTACCTTACAAGGAGAATTAATTGGCTTTGAAGATGATCTTTTCAGGTGTTTCTTTAATTTAGCCTTATCTTTTTTTAATTGAGAAATTTTGTTTTTTCGATAACATTTAGCTCAGTCTTTCCATGGCAATTTTCGTCCTACTTTTTTTTTTAAGGAGGGGCTGTTAGAAGTTGGGATACTTGATGTACATTTTTTTTCTTCAAATAGTCTTCTCTCTTTGTGGGATTTTGCATTATTCTTTCCCTGTAGTGTTTCATTTTCTCAGCTGGTGTTAGAGGCATTTTCTGTTAAACAAAAAGGAATATTTTCTTAGTAGACTTAACTATAATACTCAAAATGAAATTTTTAAAGATTGTTTAAAAATATACAAAGCAATTTGTTATATACCTTTCTTTTACTTTCTATTCAAACAAAACAGGGCTGATACATTTTTTAATTTTTGAAATTCCCCAACTTTTCCAGGCTGAAAACAAATGTATTTTCCCAGTATTTTATATCCAAATCTATTTAAAAAATTATTTCACAATAGTTATTGAAATCAAAATATAGCTGTGATCTTAGAAAAATTTCACGCATTGGAGGGTCACACTGGATTAAGTTAGTAATTTATAGTTATAAAACTATACAAATTTCCTTGACTTTTCCCTAACACGACAAGTTCCCTGACTTTCCTAGATTTTCCTATTTTCCAGGTGCTTATCAAACCTGTTATATAATGCTACTTGTCCTGAGAGTTACCATTTTATTTTTCTCTTTGGTAACACTCAGGACAACCCTCAAGACATTTTAGGGGTTTTGATTTTATCCCTTAAAAATCACAAGTTTGGTAAAGATGGAAAAACACAAGAAAAACACAGGAATAACTGGCTATAACATTAAAAAAAAAGTTTTCACAAAATTATAAGAAACATGGTAAATATGAATAGCCCTTAAAATGAATACTTTTTTATAAAATAAAGTCAAGTAACAAACTCACACCATACTTTATTTTAGGGACAAGCCATTTTTAAACTTAAATCCAATATTAAAAATAGTTTTAATGAGTTTTTATTTGAGTCAGACTTACCTCTAGAAGTACTTCTCCTGTTCTTTCTTCTGGTATACAATTTAATATCTTTTCAGTGTTTTTATCCAGACCATTGTTGAGTTTAAGAGTTGGTTATAAGGACATTCAAATTTCAGTACTCTTTAATAAATATATGAGCTATGGACAGAAATTGTCCTAAATTCAAGTATTGGCTAAATAAGAGTTTTACCATCAAATAAATGTGTTTAGTATTATAAAGGTAGGTACTCATTTTGTGAGTAAATGGAATATAGACCCTTAGTTATATTATAGTTATTATTGCACACGGCAATGGTACAATGCTTTCCTGGCATTTTCTAGTAGCGGTTCAAATTTTTTTTGACACTTGGTGGCTCACAAATAAATAATCATCAAGATTACAATAAACACACACACATTTACTATTCCTAGTGAATTTGGTAGTGTACTCGACATAAATAAGAAGTGAGTAACGAGTTTGACACCCTGTGACCACGTGTAGCTACTGAACTGAAACAAGCCAGCATTAGTCAGGTGGAGGTCATGAGCTGATGTCACAGCAGCGCTGCTGCATGTTAGGGAAAAGCTGACTGCAGGCCTGTATAGGGAACGAGCCAACCTTATACTCTAAAAACCTTGTGTCAGGTTGAGAATGAAGGCCTGATAGGGTGAGATTCGAGGCCGGTCAGGGTGAGAACGGAGACCTGTCAGGGTGAGAACAGAGGCCTGTCAGGGTGAGAACAGAGGCCTGTCAGGGTGAGAACAGAGGCCTGTCAGGGTGAGATTGGAGGCCTGTTGGAGTGAGATTGAAGGCCTGTCAGGGTGAGATCAGAGGCCTGTTGGAGTGAGATTGAAGGCCTGTCAGGGTGAGACTGGAGGCTTGTTGGAGTGAGATTGAAGGCCTGTCAGGGTGAGACTGGAGGCCTGTTGGAGTGAGATTGAAGGCCTGTTGGAGTGAGACTGGAGGCCTCTCAGGGTGAAAATGAAGTTCAGCTTAATATGCTTTGTGTGTGTTTCCAGAGCGCGGTGGAACCTATGCAGGTGGATGCAGCCCCAGAAGATAATGATAACAATGAAGAAGAACCTTACATTGTTGAGAACTCCAGCATGGCAAGTATTCTCAACTCTCCTTCAGGGAGTTCTTTGTAGTGTTGGGGTCACAGGGACACTATTATTGGTCAATTTCACTATAAATGAAATTATATATGCCGGTAGTCCTACAGGAAAGATGGATGGAAACATAAATAAAAGAAAATGGTTTCCATTAAACAAATGCATAGTTTTTATAAATAATTACTATTTCTTATAGAAATACTAGTGTTAAAATATGTAAAAATGGAAATTAGGTATTTTAATAATTTGAAAAATAACACTATTGGCTCAGATGTACTATTTACATCTCAAATGACAGATACATGTTTATTATTATTTTCTTGTATTTCTATTACACATGTATGTCTTACTAAGTGACAAGAGTATAACGACTAGTGACATAAGATCACACAACAGGTCTTTTGACCTGGGGAGACATATACAAATTTAAATGAAAGATGTAATTTTTCTGTCATTCAGTGTAAAAATTCCAGTCACTCATGCCCATAAATAAATCTTGTTTCATATTGTAAGTGAAGTTCGTCACATTCATGACAACATTACACATCGTTTCTTCTTGTTCAAATACCAAACTGTTGTCCGCAAACCTCTCTAGTTCTCTGATGCAATATACATAGCTTTTTATCAAAACAATGTTAATGAAACTGCCTCTACAAAACACACTGGTGCTCGCATTAAAACATGTTTTATGGCAAAATGTATGATAAATCTCATTTTTTAATGTAAGTACCTGATTAATTATAAAAAATTCTTCTTTTAGCTAACATTTTCATATTTTTATACAAATATTAAAACAAATAGTACAGTATTTATCAATTCTATATGTCAACAGAAATATTTATGTTAAAGTTAAAAATAAACTTGTAACTAGCCAAAAGGGTAGAAAATGTGCAACATTCAACTGTTTACAACAAATGAATAATTGTGATATGTTTTTAACAATATTTATATCGCCTAATATAGAGTCTGCCCCTGGTTTCAATAGAGGTCATAAACATTGCTGAAGCTTAGAACGTAGAACATTCTTTTTTAAAAGAGCAAAATTAAATCTGTTCTAATATCAATTTAATTCTGAAAACAAGACATTGTCATAAGTTGAAACTAAGAAGGTTTTGAAAACAAGACTCTGTCATAAATTGAAACTAATAAGGTTTGAACGATATTAATAAACTGTACTTGTTGTAATTGATAATAAATGATACAACGTGATTAAAAGAGTAGCTTGTTTATTGCAGTGCTTTAAAGATTTTAAAAAAAATTGCATTTCAAACTGGAACAAATCACTAACTAATAAATTGATAGCTCTTCTCAAACAGAACAATTAAACTCATATATTAACATTAACTTTTTAACAAAATGTTAACATAAGTTGAACATATGATACTTGTCGACCACCTTAAGGTTGTTGTACTTGTTTGAGGATTTGTTGACCACCTTAAGGTTGTTGTACTTGTTTCAGGACTTGTCGACCACCTTAAGGTTGTTGTATTTGTTTCAGGACTTGTCGACCACCTTAAGGTTGTTGTATTTGTTTCAGGACTTGTCGACCACCTTAAGGTTGTTGTATTGGTTTCAGGACTTGTCGACCACCTTAAGGTTGTTGTATTGGTTTCAGGACTTGTCGACCACCTTAAGGTTGTTGTATTGGTATCAGGACTTGTCGGCCACCTTAAGATTGTTGTATTGGTATCAGGACTTGTCGACCACCTTAAGATTGTTGTATTGGTATCAGGACTTGTAGACCACCTTAAGGTTGTTGTATTGGTATCAGGACTTGTCGACCACCTTAAGATTGTTGTATTGGTATCAGGAATTGTTGACCACCATAAGGTTGTATTGGTATCAGGACTTGTAGACCACCTTAAGGTTGTATTGGTATCAGGACTTGTCGATCACCTTAAGGTTGTTGTAATGGTTTCAGGACTTGGAGGCTTACACCAACAGTTACACAGGCCTGGCCCGACTGTACAGGCTTATATATATTGCTGACCATTGTCCCACTCTACGACTTGAAGCTCTCAAGATGGCTGTCACATACATCATGGGTACCTACAATGTTGCTCTGTATCAACAGCTTCACAAGAAACTGCAGGACGCCATTGGGTGAGACCTTCAACAGAATACATCACTTGAACAAACCAATAAATCCATCGTTTAGGGCAGAGGGGGGGCAAACATTTCTCCCCCACATGGAAATATAATGACCTTTATTTTCACACAAAATACATTTATTAGTCATATAACTATATAAATTTGGTACATAAAGAAAGTGGATAATAAATATAATAAGTCATGACTCATGATGCCTTTTAGCCTACCTAAATGTTGTTTAGTAACTATTCAAACTGTTATCATTAATGAGATTCAATTGTCCAAAATCCTGAACAAGTTTGTTGTACAGGATTCAGCTTTGAAATATAATACAGCGCTCGAACAACAACACGAGCGAGAGTACATTGGTGAGTTTTTGCATGGAACTCAACCCACAATTAGGGGTGGAAGAGATGAGGGGGAGTGATGTAGTGTGGGTAGATAAGAATGTTTCTTTCTCTCTCTTAGATATGAGACATTCTCTTCTACCAAGTTGTTGCTCAATACCCCTACATAACTGACTATGTTCGCTTGGCCTTGAACTACTCCACGCTTGCATACACCCATTACAAAGTCCACTTTTACTGTAAACGCAAGCTTAGGCTTATATACATGTAACACTATAAGCGAGCTTGCTCATTTGTTCACATGTTAAAAAACATGCACTGATTATGTATTTTAGTTTGTCATTTTTGTTAATAAAATCACTTATGTTTTAAATTTGTGTGGGAACCGCACACAGTGACATCGCGGGCCGTAGTTTTCCCCACGGCTGATCTAGGGGCTACTTGTTTAATCTTAACGTTGAGAAACAACAAGACAACATATAAAACCCACATACCTACCTGCTTCATTAACTCACACTGGATATAAAAAAAACTAGCAGCTTCTTATAACATAACTCAACACTTAATAACCATTCCAATGGACAAAAAGATTACTTCATGAGATACAAACACCATAAAACAAACGATGACCACAGTATATCAATGCTCAAACTATTATAAGAATATGATTTTTACAAATCGGTAACAATAAAAAAAACACAAAAGATTACTTAAGCTTGCCTGGACAAAAGACCTACAAATAACATAAGTGTGTTATCTAAACAATTCCTACTCCAACACTCAGGTAAGTGTTGGCTATCCATCATGATTTATACAATTCACTCAGTCTATGTTGTCCATCTGACGACCTTGATCACCCACAGTAACTATTCTACTGTACCATCCTGTGTCCAGTCTATTCCTCGCTATCTTAAGGGTTTATTGTCTCACAGACATAAGTGACTCTGTTATGAAAATGGAGGTCTTGGTGCAGAAAACAAGCGAGAGGGGTTGGCAGCTTGTGAATTTATATATAATTGTCTTTTTTCCATCCTCCAGAGCTTGAAGATGTTCTCTTTGGCTTGTCTCTTTGATGACACGAGCCTCAATCTTAACATTAAGTGGTGTCTCAAACATCTTCAGTCCTCATGTCCTCGCCTGATTTCTCTGGCATTCCATGGACCAACAAGCAGTTTATTGGGTTGTATTCTTCAACATCACTTTCACCTGTCAATGTGACTTCATTTGTCACTAGTTAAACCTTCCAGAGCATGGCTTCAGTCCACCATTACAATACAGCTCATACGAGAACACTTTTAGAAACTATTTCAAATAGCTTAGATAATGGCACGATGTGTCAGAACTAGACAGAAACAAACTTTCACAGACTTGTCCTTGCATGCTATCTACTGGTCAGTGATCAAACTATTAGAATGAGAAATATAATATTGTTGAATAATAATGCTACGTTTGCTATTTTCTCGCTGATCACTTTAAAAAATATAGATATTGAACAATATTTTAATTTTATTCCTTAATATAAAAATACACAATAAAAAGATCGTTGTGGCCGCCCTATAGATTTGGCTGCCTGCGTGCATGCACACACTGCACACCTGCCAGAACCGGCCCTGGCTATGACTTAAATAAAGACGAAATTGCTTCTCGCTGACCATCATAAAGAAACTATTAACTTCCAAATCTCCGCAATATCTACTACCTCGCTTCACTCAACTCTAATAATAATTTAACCACCTGTCCACAAGAAAACTCAACTTTATTTAGTCCTTTTCATAATTCCAATCACTACTCAAATTCTTTCACCATTTCAGCTTCTTATTCATTTACTACTCAAACCAATGATATAAAAAAATTAGAACTGGATGGTTTAAAGGGAAAAGTTGCAATTAGCACTAGTCAACATGATTTTTACCTCCAGAAATACTTTGGTGTGTGTAGATCTCAGAAATGACAGTAAAAATGTCACATCACAATACATTGTGTATAAAGGTTATTGTGTTCACGCTTAGTGCGTGTGTTTTAGTGAAGGGAATATGGCCTACTGTATATTTGTTGCATGCAAACATTATAATAATTAACTTATAATAAAACATAACACTGATCAAATTCATATCTAGGGGTAAGGGGTCAGACTTCTGTGCTGAGGGTCCGGGGTTCAATCCTCGGTCCCGGCACAGATTTATATGATTGCCAAACCCTTCACCTCTGACAAGATGTGTATTAATCACAACTTTGTGAATGTGAGGAATGCCAGGCCTCCACCGTGGTTCGGATTCCACGTTAAACTGTAGGTCCTCCATTTCATCTCATCATCTCACAATCACCCTACCATTGCACATTAGCGTAAGTGCGTATAACCCGAACGGGTAGTAGGACGTGATGCTAATAATAATAATAATAATAAAATTCATATCAAAATACTTTTCCTATTTGCTCATAGATGGCAGTAGTGTCTTGGAGAGTATTTTTGTACTGCATACATACTAACACAAAAGCTCTTTTAATTCCAGAGAGACATCTATAGCATGGGTGGTTGATTTAAGTTCATTTGGAGAGTATTTTTATCTTCTGATTTAACTAACACTGTATTATATTGTTATAATGCATAATCAAAGGAAGTGTCTTAATCACCCTGGCATTTTCTGCTGCATGTGTGATAGGTAGAACCCCGAAAAAATGATCAAAATTAAAATTTATTATTGAAACATTATATATTTAATTTAAATTTCTTTGTCATGTTGGTCTGCATAACTTTGTAGCCTAAAGTTAACTTACACTTCATCAAAATACTAATCAAATTACATCAGGGTCAAAATTTCTGCTTAATTTCTTCTGGATTTCATGCTTATTTAATTTTTTTTTAAAGCGGTGTTATTTCATTTTATAGGAGAATTTCGTATAACAAGACAATTTCGTTTTAAAAAACATTGTAAATCATATCTAAAAACTATCAAAGGAAAAAGTACTTGATTCCATCTTTCTATGGCACTTTTCGCTTTATTGCCTCCCACCATTTTTACACTGCTCTAGTGATAGGCTTACAATGAAAACTCTGAGAAACTAAATCCTTAGCATTACTAAACATGCATAATATTTGTATTTTGGTTGCAATATGAACGACCAAGATGTAAACTGGGCTCCACATAATATGTCCTTTATTAACTGCACAACACATCTGAGGATGTAACTGACTGGGAAACTCAAAATTATGTCTTTTGCTATACCTATGTTGTGGCGATAACCACTTAACCATGTTGATTATTGCTATTTCTATATGACAGAAATATCAGCAAGCAGGAAGCAAGAAGATTTTAATGAGATAGTTTGTAACCTTAAGTCAGCCACAGAGCAAGCAGAACTCTTTGGTTCCCGGTTACAACAATGGAAATAACTTGAAGCAGGAGCTTAATAACGTTGTATCTACAACACAGTGATTTTTATTCTATGTATTTCACTATGAAGATCAGTATGGAGATGACTTTAATGTTTTTATGAAAGAATTAGGCATTGAACATAGTCCTAATGAATGGTGAATATTTATTGAGGTGTGGAAATTAAGTTAGAAAGCAGTTCTGCTGCATAACGGAAATAAATATCTATCAATTCCTCTACTTCATACTGCTGGCTTGAAATAAACGTATGAAAGTATGTTGAAGATTCTGACTGCTGTATAGTACCAAGACTACTCTTGGAATGTATGTGGTGATCTTAAGGTTTTTAGAATACTTACAGGTCTACAGGAGGTTTCACAAATATAGTTTCTTATGTTTGTTGGACTGTCAGGAAACAGAATAGCATTATATTGTGCAACAAAGTTAAAATGGAAGTTAATATTTACACAGAAGAAGTATGTAAACATGTTCCACTGGGTGAAAATGTTCTTCTTCCACCTTTACTTGGTTTGGTGAAGAATTTTGTTAAGGCCTAAGATAAAATAGGAAGTGGATTCACCAATCTCACAGAAGTTTTTCTCAGTACGACAGATGCTAACCTTAAAGAAATTTTTTTTTTTCTCCTGAAATAAGGAAACTTCTGCGATACGATGTATTTGAGACAGGATACTGAACTGACAGGTTTGCTGTGAGTGATGAGCAATGAGAACGTTTTCATCAGAACATATCCATGATGGAAAAGAGTTATCAAAGTCTCTGAGAAACTGCCATGATGGGAGATGAATGTTAGTTTTTTTAAGAGCGAATGCAAAAAGGACTGTTAGGAAATATATATATTTGTTGCAATCATTTTTAATTATAAAGAATACACATATTACCTGTACAATAAAATAAATTAATCCAACTATTTTTGTATTTTTCCTTGAAAAAGTTAATGATGAAGATTGCATATTATATGTGAATGGTACTAAAAATTTGTAGTTCATTCAATTTTTTTTATGCAGACATGGCACAAAAAAATTAATCTCATTTTTGAAATCAACACATCAATTTTCTTTGGAATCAGCCACTTATGTTCCAGAGGTATGAAAACAATGTTTTGTTGGCTAGTGTGATCTGTGTGTGGGAGCTCAATCACAATATTGAAGAATGGGAGACATGGTGACACTTGCTTGTGTGTGTGCAAATAACTCTTTTTCTCATACCTTAGCAATATTGTGTTTCCATGTTATGTAATATATCTACTATCTTTATTTAGCTCTGGTCATTATTTGTGTTGCTTTCATGTCTACTATTTGTTCAGCTTATATTTCAAATGGTATTTTCTAGCTAAGTGTAAGAAAAGGCAGCAATCTTAACTTAGCCATTAAAGTAGGTATACTATAATTATTATTATCACTATTATTATAAAAGCCTTATCAGATGATATTTTATTTCTTTACCAATAGTTTTTTATTGAGGTAAATAATTTTTTTAGGGTGAGAACTTTGATTGGTTATATTAATATTAAGGAAAAGAATTGTTATAGTGCAATTGGTTTGTTTTTTCTCACAATTTCAGGCAAAAGGCAAAGAATGATAATGTCTGCTACTTTATAAAATATGTATAGTATTTATATCGTTCTCATTTAAATCAACCTAATTGACCAATATTCACATATAAAAGGCCAAGAAGTCAATTTTGTAAAAAAAAAAAAATTTGTTTTATGTTTTTATTACTTTCTCACTACCTTACAGGTAGAGAAAGTATTGTGACTATCAAAAAAATCGAACTCGAGATTTTGATGAATTTCGACGTTTCATGACCTACCCAAGCCAATAAAGTGGTTTTCGCATGTCTGTCTGTATGTACCTCAGTGTAGAGCCTAAACTATTTTACAGATCAGGCTAAAACTTTGTATCTAGGGTTTTCATAGGGTTGCCTCAAGAAGTTTTTGGAATTGGATATCTAGCCCTAAAATTAAGGGTAGTTTCCATAAGGGCAAAAAGAGAAAAAATTGATTTTCTTAAAATCGGCTCTAATGATTTTGATTAAAATTCTTATCTTGGTGTTGATTAAGTTTATAAATAAAATGGATATTTTATTTTCCCATGAAAATGACTTTTAGGGTACTTTACATAAGCGGAAAATTTACGTTTCCTTGCAATTATTTGAGATACTAAATAACTTATCATTGTAAAACTGTACTAGAATTAAAATAAAAACCTTTTATTTGAAATATATCTTTATAAAAACAAAATTTTCTGATAATATTGACAAGCATATTAATACAATTCTCTGAGCTTTTGTTGTAAAGAGATACTTAAGTTTTAACCCAATAATTCTTTTATGCCATAGAGTAAGTAAATAAGTAATTATCTCAAAAAGTTTGTTCTTTTTCCTTTAGCCTTTTAGGGTAAATGTTTATACAGCAATGATTATTCTATATAATTTTAGACTCAATAGTCAATATCTACCTTTTTTATTGGTCTAAATTTATAAATGAGGAATTTAATAGCAATGTGATAACCATAAGATGTGCAACCCATAATAAATGTCGAAAATTTTAACTTGAAGTTGAAATTTTAACACTAAGTTTTGACCCTTCTGAACCCAATATCGATCTTTTTTATTGGTCCAGATACACAAATGAGGACAAGTCTTTAAAAATAAAATTATAAAATTTAAAATTGGGAGTCACAAATATTTTACATAAGTATAATGCAATTTGCTGCTGTATACTATTTTGTTTCACATATATTACGAGCTTTGAGTAAATATCTCAATTTTTAAACAATGGAGTGAGAAAGTCTGCAGAGTTCTGTACTATATTTATTTTGCATGTGTAAATACATTACAATAAACTTTTTAAAATATTTTTTATAGATATTTTAATTTGCTAAATAAAAGATGGTAAAAACACACTTCATTATATTTCAGTGTCTCTAAAAATAGTGTATTATGTTGTAAAAAGGTGATTTTTATAGCTCGTCTGTAAAATTATTTGTTGTTAAATGTTAAAAAAAAATTATAAATAGTAATATAAATGTTTTAAATCCCTACTTGTACTTGCAGCAGTTATATTGAAGGTATCCAAACAGTTATAAGTTGTCATCATTGTCGCCTGTTCAGTAAGTTATGAAAGACAGAACAATCAACTTGACATTATGAGCAATCTTGTGTGTTTTGTGACAGTCTGCCAGACATTGCCAGCGGTGGAGCTCAACAAGACCTGCCAACACTAGATCTCATGTGGGTTGAGTCTAAGTCAAAGAAAGCAGCTCTCAAGGTTAGCCAATTGGACCATAACCTTACACAAGGAACTTAAACTGGAAAACCTAAATATTACTTAGTTAAATAGTATTTTAAGTTTGGTAACGAGAGTTTGTATACATTCAGATAGGATCCTGGGTGCACCCAACCAGATTCACTTCCTCATTACATTCTTGTAGTTGTTCCTGTAATTCCTCTTCCTTCTCCTCCATACCATCAAGTATCATGGATTTCACTCTTTCCTCCCCGAGTTTTCCTGCCACTTTTGTCATGACCATTTCTATTACCATTAGAAATAGTAATGGTGAAAGGGCACCCCATTTTTTATTTGGAACTACTCTGTCCTTCCAGTCTCCATCTTAACACAACTCCAGTTATCCTCTTACATGTTTTTCACTCTCATTACAAAAATTATAAAGTTTATGAGCAAAATTAATGTTTATGGAATATTATTTTCAATTTTGAAGTGATGTTTTATTTTATGTGTGGCCCGCCAAAAATTATAATTTGACATAGTGGCCATCAGAACTATTTGGGTTGGCCAGGCCTGGAAGAACAAAACAAGTGACTACAAAATGTAACAACCTCGCACAGCTATGAGATGAGATTAATTTACAAACTAGCTAGCGCGTAGCTTGAGAAGCTGTTAACAAGCCAGAACTAGCTCCAGATGTTATTATATAGTTTGTGTGTGTAGCTAGAGAAGCTGGACACAAGCAAGAACTAGCTCCAGATGCTATTATATTGTTTGTGTGTTTAGCTAGAGCTGTACACAAGCAAGAACTAGCTCCAGATGTTATTTTATAGTTTGTGTGTGTAGCTAGAGAAGCTGTACACAAGCAAGAACTAGCTCCAGATGTTATTATATTGTTTGTGTGTGAAGCTAGAGAAACTGTACACAAGAAAGAACTAGCTCCAGATGTTATTATATTGTTGTGTGTGTAGCTAGAGAAGCTGTAGTCAAGAACTAGCTCCAGATGCTATTTTATTTCTTGTGTGCGTAGCTAGAGAAGCTGGACACAAGAAAGAACTAGCTCCAGATGTTAATTTATAGTTTGTGTGTGTAGCTAAAGAAGCTGTACACAAGAAAGAACTAGCTCCAGATGTTAATTTATAGTTTGTGTGTGTAGCTAAAGAAGCTGTACACAAGAACTAGCTCCAGATGTTCTTGTGTGCGTAGCTAGAGAAGCTGGACACAAGAAAGAACTAGCTCCAGATGTTAATTTATAGTTTGTGTGTGTAGCTAGAGAAACTGTACACAAGAACTAGCTCCAGATGTTATTATATTGTTTGTGTGTTTAGCTAGAGCTGTACACAAGCAAGAACTAGCTCCAGATGTTATTAAATTGTTTGTGTGTTTAGCTAGAGCAGTACACGAGCAAGAACTAGCTCCAGATGTTATTATATTGCTTGTGTGTTTAGCTAGAGCTGTACACGAGCAAGAACTAGCTCCAGATGCTATTATATTGTTTGTGTGTTTAGCTAGAGCTGTACACGAGCAAGAACTAGCTCCAGATGTTATTATATTGTTGTATGTGTAGCTAGAGAAGCTGGACACGGACTTGAAGAACTACAAGTCTAACTCCATCAAAGAGAGCATACGCCGTGGCCACGATGATCTTGGAGATCACTACTTAGACTGTGGAGATCTCTCCAATGCGCTCAAGTGCTACTCGAGAGCCAGGGATTACTGCACAAGTGGAAAACATGTTGTCAACATGTGTCTCAATGTTATCAAGGTACAACACTCCATCAAATAGGGGAAACATGTTGATGTTATGAAGATACATAACTCTATTAACCCTCGAGCAGGCGCGCTGGGGTGTAAAGTACCCCAATCTTATGTTTATTGGTGTTGTAGCACTCTCAAGCCCCAAAGGAGCCTGTTAATTCTTCTATTCCTCCAGTGAGATCTAAACTGACTTTTGGCATAGTTAGAATTTAATTAATTAATTTAACTGTTTATACATTAAATATATTTGAAGCAAACTCATTATTGGGCTATGAAATACCCCACGTGCCCGCTCAAGTAACATATTGTTTAGTCAATCATTCTAGCTATTAGTTGCATATTCGGTTCTTTGTTCATGTGTTGAAGCAAAGGTCTTGAGTTTGATACCCTGTGGGGTTATAAAGTTATTACTAGTGAGTTTACATTCTGAGTTCTGAGTGTTTTATACACCTTTGGAGCTTTGCATTATATGTAACATTAATTTGGACTTTCAAGAATATGGAAAGTAAACACTTCAAGTGCTTTGAAATGTAGTACTGGAGAAGAATTGGAAAAAAAATCAGGTTGACTAACAGGGTGACAAATGAAGAAGTCCTAAGAAGAGTGAATGAGAAGAGAACCATTTTGGGTGTGATTTTTTTAAACAAAGCTAACTGGAGTGGACACATCCTTAGGAGGAACTGTCTTCTGTACGAGGTCATAAGAAAGATACAATATTAGCTGGTTTGACGGACAGAAGGAAGAAACTTCTGGAAGCTGAAGGAGGAGGTGGATAACAGGGTGCATTGTTGTGTAAGTTCATTGACAAGAGGAATAGACCTGTCGTAAGACAGAACACCTGATTATAATAGAAAATATTTAGTTCGTAAGAAGTGTGGTGATATAACAATAACAAATTGGTATTAGAAAATGCATGTAAAAAAAACAAAGAAATAACTTTTCCTTATTTTAGAAAATGCCTTCCGCAGAACTTGGTAAGTATTACAGAAATTTTCAGACGAGAACCGAAGGCAATAATTCTATTTCCTAATTTTTTTGAGGTCATTCTTATCCTTTTTCTCTATAAATGTTTTTATTACATGTGTAGTCAAATGACCTAAACAATCATTTGTTTGTAATAATATGAAGTATATTCCTTTTAGAAAAAGTTCCATGTAATATATTATAACATTTTCTATTTACTCATACAACAATAACAATTCTTTATCAATTTTTGTTTGTTAAGTGTAATGTGTCTAAATTAACTCCAATTAAAATAAAAAATAAAAAATTCTACATTCAAGTATTAATAATTCAGTGAAAGCTGACTGGGGTTAAAGTACCCCACGCAGCCGCTTGTGTTATATATAGGTGACCTGGTGGTCTAGGAATAAGGTGTCAGACCTCTGTGCTGGGAGTTCAGGGTTCAATCCTCGGTCCCAGCACAGATTTATCTGATTGCCAAACCCTTCCTACACCTCTGACAAGTCGTGTATTGATCACAACTTGTGAATGTGAGGAATGCCAGACCTCCACCGTGGTCCGGATTCCACGTTAAACTGTAGGTCCTCCATTTCATCTCCCAATCACCCTACCCTAGCGTAAGTGCATATAACCCGAACAGGTAGTAAGACACGGTGCTAATAATAATAATGCTATATACCAGTGCACCCACTCGAGGGTTAACAAGGGAAAACATGTTGATGTGATGAAGATAAATATCTCTTTTAACTAGGGAATTATGTTGATGTCATGAAGGTACATAACTCCATTAACTAGGAGGAAACATGTTTATATTATTGCTTAATTGCTTTAAGCTGCTATATCAAGTAAAGGTTTCCTATTATAGGAAGTTGCGTTTCACACTTCTCTCTGATGAGTTCTGATAGAATGAAACCTAGGTCAGGGGATTGGGTGGTGACGATCAATTTACTTCTAGAGGTAGCCAGTACCTCTTTGTCCAGTGGCAGCAGTGCAAAGTGTAAACTGTGTTCTTCTTTTCATTGTAAAAGCCATATTTAATATGGTTCTATCTAACTTTCCTGTTCATAACTGTACTGGAGATACTTTTTTGAGATGTACATGAATCTTGAATCTTTCTATTTTAAAGTATTTATCATGAATATAATTAAATCTAATAAAGATCCAATTATTTAATAAATTTTAAGTTGTAAGGAACATTTAAATGATTAATAGAAAGCATTCATTTATTCAATATTTTTGAAAAGTTTTTTTTTAATTTGTAATTAAAACCACACAAAATAATATAGTTTCTAAATGGGTCCTCATTTTTCATATATTACTGATGTTTAAAAGAGTTGTGTTTTCAGGTGAGCGTCTATCTTCAAAACTGGTCTCATGTCCTAAGTTACGTGAGCAAGGCTGAGGCCACGCCAGACTTCACAGAGGTTAGTAGCGCACCTAGTGGTACACTAGTCTTACCACGCAACTCTGTTAGCAATAAGGAGGAAGTATATCTCCACTTGCATGGAGAAATAAAGAGGAACAGTGTATCCGACTGAGATTCAAACCCCAATCTTCCCATCATTGTAAGTCCAGTCTTCTTCTAGAGTCATGCCTTAGACCATGCAGCGATATAATAACTTTGAACATAGTTTTAGGGGCAGGGGCTTAGTCCGAATTTATCCATTTTTCCCACTCATTTATAGTTTTCATATACATTTATTAGCCACAATAGTGTAAGGGGGTACCATCATTATTCTATTATTATTGTATTTGATCAAGGAATGTGTTAAATCTATCAAATTTACTTTTTGAATATATCTACCCCCATTTCAATTAGTTTGGTCCACCACTCTTAGGTGAGCTTAACACACTTGTCTAGTATTTGGCAAATGATCACTTCTAGAAGATTCCAGTTGTCAATTGCGAGTTGGTGAGTTGGAGCGGCCACCGCACACTCGCCTATCATATGCCAGTCGTGAACATGTCCTCCTCATGGGAAGCATGTGCAGTAATGTGCATTAGCGTCTCGTGCCTGGTAAAAGCTAATTGTCTTTAAGTTATGTCTCACACAAGATTCATCAGTAACAGAGTATATGTGTACGACAGAACTATCCATTAGCTCGGTCTAGCATCTGTCTAGTATGAGAGACATACAAGTACTAGACAAGAACACTTAGGGTGTGATAATAGTTGGTCATAGGAGTTATGTAAGGATAGGACTGATGGTCCACCACTCTTGAAAATATGATCACGGTGGGTCATAGGAGTTAAGTAAGGATAGGACTGATGGACCACCACTCTTGAGAATATGATCATGGTGAGTTATAAGAGTCATTGTATATAGGCGTGGAACTCAAACCAGCAGTAAGACACAGTTCTAAACATAACACACAATAATGATGGTTTCTATGTTCCCCTTTGTGAGTCTAGTTGCTATCTTATACCTTTTAAACACTTTTTCACTTTTCTTTGTAGCTAAGTCTAACATGTTTTTATTATTATGAGTTTAGCTATGTTATATTTTATAGGTCTACTTAAATCCTCTAT
Source organism: Timema bartmani (assembly GCA_902151455.1). Lineage (NCBI taxonomy): Eukaryota > Metazoa > Arthropoda > Insecta > Phasmatodea > Timematidae > Timema > Timema bartmani. Next base: position 55,301 of record CABFWB010001074.1, on the reverse strand, counting down.
TATTGCAATTAAACATGTTATTAACACTATATATACACACACACACACACACACACGCGAGGGGGTATCATAAAGTTTTGACACTGGTTCTATAAAATGAAAATGAATTACCAGATTTAAATTTGACCCTATCTCCTTCAAAGTAGTCAATTTGTGCATCAATACATCGATCTCAGCACTTTTGGAAACCTCCCTGGAAGTCCTTGTCTTGAAGCGTGCACAACACCGCCTGAAATTTATACTTTATCTCGTTCACGGTGTCGAACCGGTGACTCTTGAGCTTTAATTAATCTTGGGGAAAAGGAAGAAGTTGCAATGGGCCAACTCAAGAGTTTTCATTGTTGTGTGTGCAGGTGCTTTGTCATGTTTGAGCACACATTTTCCACCTCACCACAGTTCTGATATCTTCCGCCGAAGTCCTACCTCAGACAGCCACCTTAGAACACGACAGTAGAACTCAGCGTTGACAGGCTGACCCTCTGGGATGAATCGTGGTGCACAATCCCGTGAATGTTGAGGAAAATAATGAGCATGTTTTTTGTCGCACTCCTGAGCTTCCTCAACTTCTTCAGTCTTGGAAATCTGGGGCTCTTCCACTGCGAAGACTTGTTTTGTCTCCGGGTCGTAACTGTAGATCCAACTCTCGTCTCCAGTGATGATCCTCAACACTAAGGTTTGGTCATCCAAGTTATTTTGACAGAGTTCCCGACAGACTTGTGCACAGTGCTGCTTCTGTTTGGCGGTCAGAAGCTTGGATACAAACTTTGCGGCACTGCGGTGCATGTTAAAAACGAACATTGTCGAACAACGAACAAGAACAACGAACGAGGATTGTCTGCACTGATATTTATGACAAATTCACGATGTCAGAAATGTTCTTAAGGGTCATTCAGTGATCCTCATGGACAAGTTGCCTAACTCTGTCCACAATTTCTGGGTTTGTGCTCTTGGAAGGTCGCCGTGACCTCTCTTCGTCTTTCAATGACGTTCTGTTGCACCTGAAGCACGAGTGTCATTCAAAAAACACCAGACTGCTCATAGCTTCATTGCCATAAGCTTGCTGCATCATTTGGAAGGTCTCCGTTCCAGATTTCCCGAGTAAGATGCAGAATTAGATGTTCGCCTTCTGCTCGAGTTCGCAGTCCATAGTAAAATCGCAAATGCACCCATGCATGTCATCAAATAAACATGAGTAACACAGCCACTGGTATATTTTATTATGGACCACGAACTCGAGCAGAAGGCAAACATATAATTCTGTCTTACTCGGAAAATCTGGATATATATATAAATATATAAAACTTGGAGAAAAATGTAAGAGATTTGAGAGTATAAATTTGTTTAAATATTTTATAGTAAATCTTCTAAAACTAATTGTATTTTTCTGCAAATGTCATGAATATTAATCTTAGTGACGTATAAACCCTGAATTATGTATTTTGATTACTAAAATTAAAAGTACCTATACAACCCTCACTAATTTTTTTTTTCTTAATAAAACACAATAGGAAAAACAGTAATTTGCTACTTAGCATACCACCCTATATCTCAAATAAACTTTGAAGAACATAATAATTACTCTCCTGACTTGATGTCTTCTTTCATTGGTCTTAAGTTGGTATTTATATTCATAAAGCTAATGGATTATTTTAAATCAAATTAATAACCCAATTTAACCTCACAAACAAAGTTAGTTCTGAATTATTGAGTATGAAACACTTAGGCTAGATCAACCTCCTTGAGTAAAATCTTTGTTTCTCATTTCAACCATGATTAATAATCACTCATTTATTTATTCCTACTAATTTGTTATAATCCATATTTATTTAAACTCTATGTTTTCAGGTCCATGGTAAAGACAGCAATAATCAAACCATCCTGACCCGCCTAAAGTGTGCTGCAGGCTTGGCCGAGTTGGCCACCAAAAAGTACAAGTCTGCAGCCAAGCACTTCCTAGCCGCAAACTTTGACCATTGTGACTTTCCTGAGCTGTTGTCGGCTAGCAATGTGGCCATGTATGGAGGCCTATGTGCATTGGCCACCTTCCACAGACATGAGCTGCAAAAGAATGTGATATTTAGTAGGTGAGCTCTTCCATATTATAACATGATTACTAAGTTCTAAATTCTAAACCTGGTCACACGAATTTAAATCAACCCTACTGCTGACATTTCCTGTACTCCCTGGTACGAATAGGAACACCACTCAAACAGTTGAGTTATCTAAACCTAACTGGTGTGGAGAAGTCTATACTGTTTGACATTCATCACCATCACCATTAACTGTTTCCAGCTTGTGGCTAGGTCACTCTAGTAAAATGCCTCCATCTTCCTCTCTCCTTCCACCATTCTTCCTCCTGCACTCTCTTCGACTCTCCTCTCACTTGCTATCTGTTCCTCCCATCTCTTCCTTAGTCTTCCTTGCGGTCTCTTCCCTACATACTTCATATCCATTAATCTTCTTGGAATCCGCTTTCCTTCCATCCTCATTACATGTCCATACCATCTTATCCTAGCTTCCTCAACTCAACTATCTCATGTACCCCCTGTACTCCTGTATGTTTGACATTATCTGCCCATAATGTCACATTTCTGGCAACCATTCTTACAATAGACTTAATCTTTGCCAAACATCAGCTGATGGAAAGAAGGTATGAATATGGCTAAGACTTGGTGATGGTATTTATGGATGTGGAGAAGGCATATAATAGTGGGAATAGAAATAAAGCTTTAAAGCGATGGAGGAGGCTGGAGTGGTAAGAGGAGTTGAAAGTGAAGACGGAAGAGTATGTATGAGGATAACAGGAGTAGTGTTAAGACGGGAAAGGAGTGGTTACAAATAAAAAATTGAATGAAGCATTGTAGTCCCCTTTCACCATTACTAGAACTCTGTGAGTACTCAGATTTCCAGCTTCGAGTCGAGCTCGTCCTTTAAGCTTGAGATTGAGATCGAAAGTTTTGTAGCCTCGTAATTTTTGAGCTTTCACTTGATGCACTTAATAATCAATTTTTAAAACGTAATAGGAAGCATAGGCTATTTAATTTAGATAATATCGCCATTTCCACTTATAAATAATTCGGCTACTTAACAAATTGTTAAAATTAATATCAATTTTAACATTAATAACGTAATAGAGCTTTAAAACTATCTTCGACTAGTAAATTTATTCAATATTGTCGTATCCTTGATTGAAGTTGTTTACATGTATTGCCATGACAAAGCAATGACAATAAAAATAGCAAATAGATTATTAAATAATTGAATGATTCTTTTTACTATTATTACCTAGTCCCTTTCTAAAATAATAATTTCTGTTAAATTAAAAATGCAATATCAAGAATATATTATTTTCAATGTTTTCAAATTTAAGATATTTAAAACTCATACTAATTAGTATGTTTAACTACAAAACTAGCTTAGTTTAGTTATTTAGTTATAGAATTATGTTGATTAACCTGTCTGAAATCAATGTTGATCTTACTTATTACAATACATATCTTACTAGAGATGGATCGAATCCACTATTTCACGAATCTGAATCCTAACAAATTGTTAGAAATTTTAATGATTTACAAATAGAGCTAAATTACACAATATAGGCCTAAACTGTAAATTAATATTTAGGCTATTTCAATCAAGCTTTCAATTTTATTCAACCCCAACCACCCCTTGCAAAATACTGGTTAAAATCCAGCCACATCTAGACTCATAATATTGTTTAAAAATCAAATCAATCAAAATTTGAGTGTATTTTAGTTATTTTTAAAAGTGTTGATGGAATGAGTTAAGTTTCTAAAAAAAACATGTGAAATAAACAAACACATTAGGCCTAGTTACCTTTTGATCAATTTTAATAATTGCTTTTTATTGGAATTTATTAATTATTCTTAAAAAATATGTTATATGCTGTTGTTTACTGTTTACAGTTTTAATATTTTTTCCAGATCTTTCTCTGGAGTATGTGCTTTTTCCACACTATCCATGCATTCAAAAAATTAAACTGAGTAGAAAAGTCTACTTTTTTTGAGTTTCATATACCCTTTTGAAGAAAGGGATTAGTGAAAACAATAACTAAATGGACACAGACTGTCATTCACTGTCATATAACTCCTGTCGTATTAATACAACTCAGAAGACTGTCTTCCTTTACTTGCCGCAGACAAAGGTTTTAAAAGTTAAGCCAGTTCAATGAGTGCAGTGACTGTTTAAGCTCAACTCTCCCCTTCCACATTCTGTACTTTTGGTCAAGCTTCGTGCTACCTAATCAAGAACTCGGGTAGAGAATCAGTGTCTTCGAGTTTAAACAACCAAAAAGTTATGTTTTTAAACAATTATGATGTTAGAATGACATTTCTTATTGAAAGTTTCAATTTTTCTGTTCACTAAAACCGATGTTGAGGGTTCACTATAAACGAATTTTTTAACACACATTGAAATGTATTTGAGCTTGGACCAATGAATTATGTTCACTGTATCCGAATATTCACTAAAACCTGAGTTGACTGTATGTGTATAGTAGTATGGCTAAGTTATTTAATGGCGCTCAGTTGTGTTGTAATTAAGGTAACTATAAAATAAAAGTGACCAAAGTTTTGGGGATCTATATACTTAAAGAAAGATAAGATTAATTTAAATATAAATTTAATAAATCAATAATATTTTAATGAGAATTAAATATAAACATGACATTGAGTCCTTAATTGTATGTAGCCTTTTTAATATATTTTCCCCCCAAAAATTCCGGGAAATATTTTTTCCCGCCCGAATGTTGGGAACAACCATTTTACCTAGTTTTTTTCCCGAAGCTCTGGATCCTGCATAACCTTGGTAAAAAAGTTAATTAACATAAAAAATAATCATAATGAAAAACTTAAATATTCTATGGCAATGATTTGAAAAAAGGAAAGGGGAAAGTACAAGGTAAAGAAGTATTTTAGACCTCTTGATATAAATTATTAATAGTTTATAATAGAGTTGGGTGGGTTCCACCCACAGTTTTTATGTTGTTTATTTGTAAAGGACACCAGTAATTACCACTGCTTTAGATAATATATTTATTTTTGTTTCTTGCTATAATTTGTTAAATACGGAACGGATATGTAAAATATGTGTATTATCGTATTTTTCAGTTCGTTCAAATTGTTCCTGGAGCTGGAACCACAGCTGAGAGATATAATATTCAAGTTCTACGAGTCCAAATATGCTTCATGTTTGAAACTGCTTGGTGATATTAAGGTAAATTTTATATTATATTACTATATCTTTTTCTAAAACCTACTTTGTGCCCATGATGACTCTTTGTACCCTTAGTCACAACTTTGTACCCATTGTCACACATGCAACAGAAACATGGACCTTGAATGTAAGAGAGACTAGGAAAGCATGCAAGCTGTCACCAGGATAAACAAGATTAGGAATGAAGTTATCCGGGAAAGAATAGGAGTACAGGGAGTACATGAGAGAGTAGAGGAAGCAAGACTGAGATGGTATGGACATGTAATGGGGATGGAAAAGGAGAGGATGCCAAAGAATTGACAGAAATTAAGTGTGAAGGAAAAATACAAGGGAGGATCAGATAATAGAAAGTGTGCAATTGAGATAAGAAGAATGGAAGTGACTAAAGAGGAAGAGTGGTGTAGGGCTAAAGGAAGAATGAGGCATTTTTTTCTAAACTGACCCAGCCACAGGCTGGAAACAGTTGATGATGATGATGATGATGATGACAGAGAAATAAGGTTTAACCTTTAGTTAAGGATTAAATATATTCATAGTAATTTATTAAGGAGGGATAATATAAATAGTTAATGATTGAAAGAACGTCTAAATAATCTCAAGAGGTTTAATAGAATAGAGAGATAACCAAAAAGAATTATTAAATTACAGACATAAGAAAAGTATATCATGAATTGAAGGTAATAACTTTTGGCGTGACAGGGGAAACATCCAACCCTAATAATTGAAGACCTGAAGATGGCGTTTGTACGTTGAAACATGTAGTCAAGTCAACCTGCTATTTGGCGATACAAGACTTAAGGAATGGAACTGTAATCAGCTAAGGAACGTTTTAATCATTCTCATATATCAATTTATCTTACTTTAAATTTCACTTCATCCTTTTCAAATGTTTCACATTAATTACTTTAACCTCTTCAGGAATTTTACAAAATAATTTCCCTGTCACTTTTATTATAGTTCTTACTGAGAACTTCATGTAATAATACTAGTTGTTAATAAGTTCATTCACCAATCAAATGATTCAATACATGGTTTTAAATATTAACTTGCAATTTTAACATTAATGCTTATGTTATATATTATGTTACATTTTAATATGTTTAGTGTATTTTACCCTATTCAATTGTATTACTTTTGTTATTACTTCATTTCACTCTAAATATAAAGTTTAAATAATTTAAACTTAACCCTATTCAATTGTTTATTTTTGTTATTACTTCATTTCACTCTATATATAATGGTTAAAAAATTTAATATTAATCTCAAACATCCCATTAAATTGTGTTCATATAAAATATGACTTGAACTTAATTCTGACAAATATTTTTATCTGTGGCAAGGTTATTACCTTCAATTCATGATATACTTTTCTTATGTCTGTAATTTAATAATTCTTTTTGGTTATCTCTCTATTCTATTAAACCTCTTGAGATTATTTAGACGTTCTTTCAATCATTAACTATTTAGTTAAGGAGGTGGGCTTCCTACTCCTCAAATAACTTGAAACTATTTCAGGGCTATGATTCAAGTTTGAATAGCCACAAAAACAAATATTGATGGTACTTGATATTTTGGTACAACATCTATTAAAATTCACAGAATACTACATAAATTACTCCTTACTATTACATTCTAGTAGTAAATAAAACAAATTAGGATCCACTCTAGTTGATTCATTAATGTAAATTAATTTAGATCATCCTACTTATGAAAAATAACATCTCAGGGTGGTTTTACTAAGCTAATTATGTGATCCATCTCACTGAGATGTAAATATAACCCTTTTTCGAGAAACGGGGAAGGTCATCACTACAACATCTTTAGTACTTACAAATGTTGATTACAAGGAACAAAGAATGAAAATATATTAAAAGTTAAACCAATCAGTTTATTAATTTTAAAACAAGTCAATAGGAAGTACATAGTATTGCATTGGGAAACTATTCAAACCATACATTGTTTAAACACTAGAATATGAACAGATATAATTATATAAATAGCTCGACAAAGGAGCATCAGGTGTGAAGCACCTAGGTACATCCAATAACCCACACATATAGGTAATAGGTGTAAATAAGAAAGCTTGTAACTCATTAAAGCAGGACAAATACTAATTTATCAAATGGGATTAAAGGCAGCAATCCATGGTAATATAACTTAGTGGTGGTAATCAAATATAATTACAGACTTACTATACATTATTTAACTCCAGTCAACTGACTGAGACTTCCAGCTACAACTCTCAACAAAAATTATAAAGAACTAAGCCACACGAACTTAGCCCTAATTTATGGAGCTACAAGGGAGGTGATTAGCATGAGCTAATTAGTGTGAGTTAACTCCATTGAGAGTTAGTTAGGCTATAACGCTATAACCTCCTAGAGATTAAACTATAATTTTACAACCAGTATTAGGTGAACTACCAGGAAAACTAGATGCTACTGGTGCTATGGCCGGACTTCCTAACTAGTACTGCCTGAGCAATCAATAGTATTTTTTATTCTGTTACCTTACTAACAGGACAATATTACTAAACCAAATAGTGATCATTTTTACTAACGCTAAGGGCTCCACAAGAGGACTGTACACAATAGACAAAATCCCGCGGGCCACTAATATGGACAAGTGGCACTTCCACAGGTTGCTCACCACAAGCCGGTACACATTTAGACACATCATAGACAAGTGTCAGTTACAGACCCAGTTAGGTTGTGAAACATAGCAATAGATAACCTGGTATCCTCTATTATTAAATTATATTCTTTAAACTAGCCGCAACATGGTCACATAGTCTAAGGAGTCCAGTCTTGACCCTAATATTTGCGACTAAGCCTAATAGACATAGAAAGGGAGTGCACAAAGCCATAAACTATGCCATATGGACATAGGGAAAAGGGTCAGTAGTACTGAGATACAAAAACTATGTCATATGGACATTGAACAACAGAGCTCAAGGCTCAACAAAATATTATGACATCCCTCAATACTTATAGTATCTACCCTAGCTTGCTCAGCGGCGAGGAGGTGACACAGACGCCTCAACCATCGCAGTCTTCAGTACGTCTTCATTGTTGATGCTCGTGAATATCTTCCAGCAGTTCCTCCGTCAAATGATTACAATAGAATAGTTATACATGAACCAAGGACAGGCCTATTTATACCAGTGGGACTAATAAAATTAGTACTCATTAGTAATCATCATAAATCACGCTAGCCGACCACTAGCGCTAGCCAATGACTGTTGGTATCTTCTGGAAAGAAGTCTCTCTCATTTACTCATCGTCTGGCTCAGGTGTTAGATGTGTGAGTGTTGGTATTCCAAGCCGAGTTACCTTGTTAGCTGGGGCAACTTTTGATGAAAATTGGGTGTCTCCCACTTGTGATGTTGCAGTGAGTCTATATCTGCCACACATTATTAGAACTTATTAGATCTTGTAGTATAATAGTTTTAACCTTTTATAGGGCTTCATTGCATTTAAGTATTAAAAATTAATTAACACGTTACACTGCCAATTACAGTCATAATAAATGGTACATAGCTCCACACTGACTTTATCACTCCATTGTTTAAAAATGGAAATATCTACTCAAAACTCGTAATATGTGTGACACTAAATAATATACACTAGCAACCCCGAGCACAAATTGCGCTATACTTACGTAAAACATTCTTTGATTCCCAGTTTTAAATTTTATAATTTTATTTTTAAAGAATTAAAGTCCTCATTTGTATATTTGAACCAATAAAAAAGATCAATATTGGGTCCACAAGGGTCAAAACTTTGTATTAAAATTTCAACTTCCGGTTAAAATTTTCAACATTTTATTAGGGGTTGTACATCTTATCCCATTGCTATTAAATTTCTCATTTTTAAATTTTGACCAATAAAAAAGGTTAATATTGATTATTGAGTCTAAAATGATAGAGATAGATCATTGCTGTACAAACATTTCCCTTAAGAGGTTGAAGGAAAGAGAATATACACTTTTTGAGAGACTAATTTACCTACTCTATGGCATTAGAGAATTATTCCGTTAAAACTTAGAAAGTATGTCTTTACAACTAAAGCTACACAAAATTGTATTAATATATTTGTCAATATCTCAGAAACTATTGGTTTTATAAAGATATATTTCAAATAAAAGTTTTTTTAAATTTTAATAGTACTAAAGTTTTGCAATGATAAGTTATTTAGTATATCAAATAATCGGGGATACACATAAATTTACGCTTCTGTAAAGTACCCTAAAAGTCATTTTTATGGGAAAATGAAAATAGGCATTTTATTTATAATCTTAATCAACACCTAGATACGAATTTTAATTAAAACTGTTAGAGTTGATTTTGAGAAAACTTAATTTTTCTCTTTTTACCATTTAGTAAACTGCTCTTAATTTTAAGGTTAAACAAACACACAGACAGACGGCATTGCAAAAAACACTTTTTAGGGTTCGGAGGGTCATGAAATGTCGACATTAATCACCATCTCGGGTTAGATTTTTTTGACGGTCGTAATACTTTCTTTACCTGTAAGGTAGCGAGAAAGTAAAAACTAAAACACCACACATAATGATAATAACATGACGCAATCTTATCAACTACTGCAAAAGATAAACTAACACAAATGCATCTAAATATTAGCTGTGGTGAATTTAGTAAAATATGTGAGCTGAATAATATTAACCAAAACAGCACTCTTATTTACACACAACTAAACTATCTCTTCAAATAGGACAACATTAACAGTTTACTTTCTTTCTTCATAAGACATTTACTACCAGCAGGGGCACACCCACAGAGAGGGGGGGGGGGGGGGACTTTGGTTGCTGAAGGCCCCCTCCCCTCCTAGCTGAAGGCCCTCCCCCAGAAAATTAAGAATATTACAAAAATATGATTAGCAATATGTTCTGTCAATCAATTATATTTTGTTTAGTTATATTTAATATAAAACAAATAAGTTTATGTAGTAATTAAGGCTTTTTAAAGGAATACTTTTGTTAATTTTTAATTTTACAGTAATTTCCACTTAAATGAAAACTGAACCTGTGATACCGTAATATTTTCTAGAAATGGTTAAAGTTTTACTCTTCGTACATAAAGTTTTGAAGTGGGTACATTAATTGTAATTATTATTTTAGAGCAAATATGTAAACACTATTGTATCAGGAAGAGGGTAAGGGGCAGTTGATATTATCATACCACCCACCAACCACCACCAAATGCAAATCCTGGGTGTGAAGAAGAATGCGTAAACACAGACCTGTTGACCAGTGACAGAGGGTAGGCCGAGGATCCGATTTTGGTACAAATTAGCTTAAATATTACTTTATGCATTCTTTGAAATAAAAAAATTTCCCTTTAGGTGGCATCGCTGACTCTATCTGTCTTATCCCTCTTACTTTGAGTCAAATTTCCAAATATCACAGTAATTGAAATATATAATGGTACAATTATGAAAATTATTATGTATAAAGCTCCCCCCCAGCTCAAAATGCTAGGTGCACCCCTGACTACCGGTACTTTATTTATCAAAAAACATTTATTTCATACAAATGAAAATGAATAAACATAGGAAAAAAACTTAATTAGTGCAAATTTAATGAAGAAGCCTAGGGATAAAGAAAATATGTGGGAAGACTCAACTACACAAAGGTGACATCTTCTTCCTTTCTTCTGTCTTATATAGTAGAAAGTAATATGTGTGTAAATTTGTGTTGTTTTTACTTTTATTTGTGCTTTATTATTTTCCTACTATTTTATCATTTTATTTTTTACAAATTGTTTTGGCTCAATGCACTTTATTTAATACATACTATAGTAGAAATAGTCACACACACATTTAAACACAAATTCTAGTAAACAAACCAGTGTTAATACAATACACTCAAGTAGCTATGAACGTATAAATCAAACAAGTAGGCTTCTAAGACTCGGTGAAAAAAATCCATATAATGACACTATTATAACACTGGTAACATGTTTTTAAAATTCAATTCTTTTGATAAATTAAAACCAGTAAACTCAAAATAAGAGAACTATTTTTACCATATTAGCTTAGACATTATTTACATAACTAATTATTTTAATATATAAATATTAATTTTTATTTAAAATTGAACATATTGATCACAATCTTGATTACATGAAATAATAACAAAAGTCCCCAAGTCCGGTTATATAGATCAGACCTTCTTAAACTGTTAGTCCTGATCCCATATGGGGATCATGAAAAATTTGGCAACGGTAAGTTTTCTGAATGCGCAATGACCAAAAATTAATTCAAAATCAAACGCATAATGAAACCGAGTTGTTTCTGCCAGCGTCCGACCATCTGATTTATTCTCAGTATTTTTTAAAATTTTTATACCTAAATACTCAGGGTCGCGTAAAAATTTCTCGGCCAAAAAGGGGTCATGAGTGGAAAATTTTAAGAAGCCTTGATATATATAATAACTAGAGGTTGGATTTGTATGCACAGTCAAATAGTAAAATATGCACGATAATATGCAAAAACAAATGAATCAAAATCTAATAAACTATTTGTTTTTTTGGAAAATCATACCTTATTCATGGTTGTTACAATATATAAGGGAGATCATCCTGAGATTTTCTTCTGTGTCACTGAAGAATGTCTTATTCAATGAAAATATCCTTTCGACATCGCATGATATCACAGGTGCATGTAAAAAACACCACATTTCTTCTTCGGTGAACTCCTATTGTATATCAGTTTTTTCTCCAGACAACATTTTGCTAATTCAACAGACTGTTTTGTAACCAGGATTTTTATTTAATGCCCGATTAAGCTTATTGAATGCCATTTTGGCAACACTATGAGTTTCTGAAGACGATGCTACTGAAATTTGATATATCAGACAGTGAGTAATGCAAGGGATTACTTCGAGGCTACAATTTTAGGCAATTTAGAGAAGTGGTTATGGATGAACTGGATCTTTTTCTCAATTCCATTTTCAGAAAAATATTCCTGAGCTATCACAATGCTGGCTGCATCTTCCAACTTATGAGGAATCTAACAGTTTAAGTTCACTGAAATGGTCCCCGTAGTATGACACAACCTCTAACTTCTAACTATGAACCCCATTGAGTTAAAACTGGCTGAGAAGGTAAAGGCAAAGTTGGAAGTAGTCACAAATTTTTTTAAATTTTAATAGGTGTCTTTACAAAATACTTTCTTCACATTGAAGACAAGACGATCCATGTCTTGATACTGGCCTCTAATGGTTTCAGTGACATGATTTAGACCATGAGCAAGGCACGTCAGCTGAACTAATTTGGGATAAAGAACTAAGAATCCAGCTGTCGTTTTATTGAGCAAAATCACTGAGAATTAGTAAGACGTCACACTTTACACTGTATCCCATCTGGCCACAAGACAAGTAACGAGTCATTGAAAAACTTTCCAACTGTAGAATGATTAACCCTGTCAAATATTTCAATATTCAGGAGGAATGGTTTGTTGCGTCTGTTGTCTCATCTATTGAAACCCAGATGTTTGCTGCTTTCATTGCACCAACTACAGCACCACATACACACCGTCTTGTTGCGTCTGTTGTCTCATCTATTGAAACCCATATGTTTTCGTCTTTCAATGTATCCTGTATATTACAAACTACTTGATAAAAAACACTGTGGCACATACTTTTTGTGTGATGTAGACTCAGCTAGAACCTTTTTATTTGTGTATTTTTTCTAAGAAACCCCGAAGATACACACTATTCAGTTTCCACAATGGCATGTCAGAACCCAATAAAGCTAAACTAAGTCCTTATAAAAATTGTCACTTGAACTTGACTGTGCTCCAAGTTTGCTTATAATCAATTGTTGATTTAAAATAGATTTCTTATGAACCCTGTCCTTATGAAGCGCTGAATTAATATAATGTACAGCTTCAAATTTTTTCTTCGCAGAACACTCTTTTCGCATACCACACAAAACATTACTTTGCCATATTCACTAAAAAAACATTACTTCAAACTCGTTCACACATTTATATAACAAGGCAGTTTGTGATGTTTCCGTGGGTGGCATTGCCCATTTAAATTAATGCACCGTTCACATCTATCCTATTCATGTATCAACATGCAACTGAGACTCTCATTCTTAGAATGACGAAACAATTGAAAACTCAGGGAACCACCAACCATGTGACTTACAAAGTATATAATTTGTGCATACCTTTAGATATGGCCCTGTTCACTATGTCTGTACCCATAACAGGCTAAAAATGCTTTGTAAGTTTTTTAATTCCCTGACTTTTTCAGTATTTTAGATTCAAAGAAATCAAAGCCAATGCTTGAAGATGTAAATTATCTTTGTGGATATAATCGCATCAAACAGCATCTGATACATTCTTGTTCCTCATATTTAACTTCCTTTATCCCGTTCATTCATTATCCACATTTCTGCTTTGTATGTCAGTATTAGTACATATGTCTTGTAAATCAATCACTGTCACACTCAGAGGTATACTTTTGTATTTTTTACAGCCGACCGAAAGCTAATTTGTGAACCACCCTTGTATAATATATTATGAAAATATGAAATGTTTCTCTGTGATATTAAATTAAATTAAGTATTAAAATCTGATCTTGCATAAATGACAATTTCTTGTTAAGATATCTATGCACCACTTGTATTAAACCTTGCTCTCAACTATACTCTCCCAAAACAAAATATATCTCTGCTATTTTTAATTTTCTAGATTTTAAAATTCTTATTTTAATACATTAAAATATATTACTATCAAATAGAATAAACAAATCAATCACATAAATTTTAATAATAAATGAAATTGAAAAAAAGTATCATATTTAAAAAAAAAGTGCCCATTTTAAAGGATTACTTTGATAGAATAAATCAAGTAAAATAAAATGTACCTTCATTATATTTAATCGAATTAAACTAGTTCCTAGAACATAAAAATTTCTAGGGGTTTGTTCACTAATATCAATAAATCATTATTGTAATTACCACAGTTTAAATAAATTCTAAGAACAATTTAATAAACTCTTGACGTTTGACAAAAGTTGGAATTAAAGCACAACATTAATGTAATAATAAAAATGAGTGGGGTAAATTAATTAATATATATTATAACAATTATTTACATTTAAAATCATAAACATAAAGTTGCCATCAATAGTGAAAAAGTAAATAAATAGTCAAAACTTGATAGGGGTGTACCGATGCAGATAACAATGAATTGTTATTGGGCGATTATAAGTGCATCAGCAATTATTAAGCTGATTAATCGTTTTTTTAAAAGTAAAATTTAAAGCAAAATCTTCAAGGTTTAGTAATCAAAATCAGAAGATAAAAAAACCCACTTATATAGACAATGCACCTGTGCTGTGGGCTATGCAAAGATTACATAACCTGATCAAGAAATAAAAGTTCATACCGATGATAAAATTAACACTCTAGTTTGAAATTCAGCAGTTATGCAAAGAAGAAACAGGATTCCCTCACCTGAAGGGACTAGTTAAACTGTTTCTGAATGTGTCTGGTGGATCAGTGGCCTCAGAAAGACTCAGGGAGACTGTTTTCCTCTGCTGGACTTGTTTGCCCAAAGAAGAGATCAAGTCTTAAATCACATAAAATAAATCAACTAGCTTTCTTGAACAACAACTTGTCTATTGTCAATTATAATTACTAAACAAAAATTAGGATTATCAAAATTTTAATTGTTAATTTTGAATAAAATCTTTTTGTATTAGTTACATCATCATTTTCTTAAGCATATTTTCCAATAGTTATTTATAAATAATCGATAAGGCTTGGTTTATATTCATGCATAATTCATAACTAATAGCGAATAGTGTATAGTGTATAGTGCGCAAGAAATTGAAATACATTATTTTAAATGATGGCGTCTATAATCGATTTATAGTGAATAGTGAAATAGTTCACAGTGCATAAAGTTGATTTAACTTTAACTTTTCTTATACGTTATGCACGAGTTGTGAAACGATATTCTCGCGAGAAAAATCTAGCCAATAGGATTTATGGAAAACATAATTCGATATTTTTCAAATATTATTTTATAAGTTAGAAGTTGGTCGCCATATTGGGCTTTAATTATCGTTAAATAGTTTTATATTGTGATTTTAACTTGAAAATGAGTGAAAATGAAAGTGACAATGAATATACGGTTGAATTTACAGAAGATGGTTTTGTTTCTGTTGCTTGGGGGAGGAACCCCGCACCTCCTATTAATGTAGTTTTTGTACTTGCCTTGGTCACTTGGGAATTTTTATGGTTTAAAACACCAGGAGTTGGAAAATTCATTGTCTAAACCCACATAACCCCCCTCCAAAAAATACATTTCGTGCAACGCCCTTGTACTCTAGCCTCATTTCATTCAACCACTAAACCAGATTGTCCTCAAATGAAGATAAATAATTCAAACATACTATTAAATATAGAAGGATGGGTTCTATAAAATTCATTTACCCGTGATGATAAAAAGCCAGAAATGCAATTCTAGATGGTCTGCCATTAAATGCTAAATATATAAATTCAGATTAATACTATTTAGTAAACAGTACCAATATTTATCTCTCAGATTATAATACAGCTAGTAAAATTGGCGTGTTAAAGGTAACAAGGATATTATATTTATAAATATGTAAATTATTTTGAAGACTAATGATTAACATATCCATAGAGGTAGTATCCTTAAAATATCACGCGTGCAAGGAGATCACCTCTCAAACAAATGACAATCGTTATGAATGTCTTATTCACTACGTTGCATTATAAACCTTAGTAATTTTCTTATGAATTGTGCACTATACACTATGCGCTATTCACTATTAGTTATGAGTTATGCATGAATATAAACTAAGCCTAATCTGGAATAATCGGTGTAAATAATCGTTGCATAAACAATTATTTTAAACAATTGGTACACCTCCATAACTTGATTAAAATGTTTATAAGGTTTAAAAATGATTTTTTTAGCACCGCGTCTTACTACCCATTGAGGCAATATATATTTAAAAGTGGTTAAAAACATGTAACATTTAAGAAAATTTAAAATATTAGTCATTTGGAAATTTGAAAAATAAATAGAATATTATTGTTCATTATTTTGTCCCTTGTGCTTTGTATACATGTTATTGATAGATATGTTTCAGTCTTGGAAAGTGTAGGGGTGTGACCTGTCACATTTTATAATTAGGTAGTGAATATCTGTCAAGTCTTATTTGAGTGTTTTTTGAGTGCAGGAAAACCTACTACTAGATATGTACATTGCTCCACATGTGAACGCACTCTACACTCAAATCAGGAACCGAGCGCTCATCCAGTACTTCAGTCCATATCTGTCAGCAGACATGCATCGGATGGCAGACTCTTTCAACACGACAGTATTAGCCTTGGAAGATGAACTCATGCAGCTCATTCTAGAGGGACAAATTCAGGCTCGCATTGACTCTCACAACAAGGTAAGCTGGAACCATACTTGACCTCGCAACAAGCAGCTTGCTTTTATTATTCTAAGCTATTTTGGCACTGACTTTTTTTTCCTTGCTAAAAGGGCTATAACTCCTATTCTTAAAAATATTTATTTTACTAATCTTTAAAAGATTTTATATAAAATCTTGAAAAGTTGATTTTTTTTAAACATTTAAAATATTGTTTTATTTTATCACATAGAGAAATTATTTTAATTATAAGTAATTCCAACCTCAATATATTTATCTATGCACAACTTCTTACTACCCTTTTGTAAGGCTCTACGAATACTCGGATTTCGAGCTTTGAGCCAACCTCGTCATTAAAGCACAACAGTTTTGTAGGCTCATCATTTTTGAGCTTCCTCTTGATGTACGTACAAATCAATTTTTAAAGTGCATTAGGCTATTTAATTTAGATGATATCGGCATTTTCACTTATTAATCATTCTGTAACTTAACAAATTGACTGTTTAAATTTAGGAGTGAACGAGGATCCTGAACGCTCCCGGGGGGCAAGGGAAGGCACTTTCTCTTGAAGGGTTCAGGTGGAAAATAAATCCTGCTTATTGTTCCAGCAGATACTACTGACTGAATCTTTATTGGATACTCTACCATCTTTTGGGGCATATAAATGGGGGAGAAAATAGCTTGCCAAGGTCAACTATTTGAGCATCAACCTGTCTGTTTTTAGTGAGTAGAGATTACAGGGGTGTTAAACAAAGAACCTTTAAGGGTTTTCAAGCATAGAAACTATTTAAAGGGTAACAAACCTACAGAACATTTAAAAAGGTTTAAAAAAATGTGTGCACTTTTCCATTGGTTGAATATAAAACACCATTTTCAAAAGAGACTAACTAATAAAAATAATAAAGATGATATATTAAACTTAATTATTTGATTTATATTATTATATAGTTGTTCAAAATTTTGCTATTTGTTTCAATAAAAAATGCTATTCTCATACCCCTATCTATATTATTATGTTTATATTATTTGTTTTATAACCTGCCTCGGTGGCGTAGTTAGCTAACTACGCTGGTTTCATGTTGAGCTGGACTGCCGAAGATGGGGAGATCGAGGTTCAAATCTCATTTGGGTGGACTGGGGGTCGTTTTTTGGGGGTAGTTTTTCCAAAATGTTTTTTTACTCTCTCTACACACAAATGTAGGTTCACGTCCTCTAAATTCAACCTTTCCAATTTCTAACCCATAAGCCTAATTAATACTTAAGCCTATAACCCGAACGAGTAGTAAGATGTGGTGCTATAATTTAATTTTAATATAATCTGTATTATATTTAATAATCTCAAAGTTTTTACAAGTGTTACCATATTAGTCTAAAAAACAATATATATTTTTAATCCAGAACCATTCTTAAGCGTCATTTTTATAATATATTGATATTTTGGCTCATTTCTTGTCCCGATATAAAAATGTCATTCCTCCCATCCATCCCTATAGAGATTAACATCAAATTTAACATTAATAATGTAATCGAGCTCTAAATCGATTTTGTATCAGTAAACGTTCACAATATTGCTGTTCATTTATCTTTGATTGAATTTGCATTTTCATGACAAAGCAATGAAAATGAAAATAGTAAAATAGATTAAATAATTAAATAATCATTTTTACTACTATTTTTACACTCAACTGCCGAGGACGCGGAGATTGAGGTTCGAATGTCGGTTGGGTGAACTGGGGGTGGTATTTCCTAAATTGTTTTCCACTCTCCCTCCACGCAAATGTGGGTTCACTTCCTCTAAATTCAACCTTCCCAATTCCATGTATGTTAACAAACTGACTGTGCCTACTATATAATTATAATGGTTGTCTTTGCTCCACCAGCCTCTCTGGGAGGTTTGTTTTCTTATAAATAGACTTATGTTAAGTTTATTACTCATAAAAATTAAGCTAATGGCACTTTAATAAATATTTAATTTGTAATTGATGCTGTATACACTGTCAAATCTGTGCAGCCATTTTTCACAAATGCATGGTCATTGTTTAATAATTCATGTTATTGATTTATAGAAAAATTATTAAGCATTAATGGGAAATGCTAGTATTCTTGATACAATAATAGAATGCCTAATTTATTTTAAGTCAAATCTTGTTTCATATTTTTTTAGAATAGTGTAGCAACAATAAACATGTGAAGTCCAAACAAATGTTTTGCACAAAGCTCTGTAATGTGCATGAAAACTCTTTATTGCTTCATTTTGTGCCATTAAATATATTTGTGGTTTTATATTTTATTTCTCTAAAATCAATTTAAGCATGCATCTTAAAAAAAAAAAAACTAAAAAATTGAGGTATTTCGTGGGGGGACCTAGGAAACTCTTTGAAAGGGCTGACCCATGCTGTACAGACAATGACACATAATATAAATTGCGGTGTATTTGCAACCCAAAAGCACGCTAAGTTTAATATTTTGTGCAATGAGTGTACCTTATTAACAAATGACTGTACATTCCCAGGATTAAAGAGCACTGGCTATAAAATATATAAAGGTATTTATGTTTAGATCTTGTATGCCAAAGAAGTGGACCAAAGAAGCACAACTTTTGAGAAGTCTGTAGCAGTAGGAAAGGAATACCAACGCCGCACTCGGATGCTAATTTTACGGGCAGCCATGTTGAAACACCAAATACACGTTAAGGTAACGCTCATTTCTCATTAGGCTCTCATACACCTCGAATAGAAGGTGACTAAACAATATCAGATAAATTTAGTGAAACATATGCTCACAAAATATCTCAATGAAATAGTATAGAGGAAAACTATGCTGAATTGATGAGTAGTGGTATCCCTTAAAAATAAGAATTATTCTTTTATTTATTTTAATATACACTGACATACTATGTTCTAAGTTTTCAAATAAATAATATTAATTTAACTTAAATAAAGTTTAACCATAGTAAAACTATGACAATTTATATTGACACTAACCAATATAAAATGATGGGACAACTGAACACTCCTGGATAATATGTTCTATATTACAAAGCTTATATGGAATAATAAAACCCAAAAACAATAAAGGTTCATTTGTGTCATTTCCACATTGTTCAAGATTAAATACTTAATATTAGTTAAAATATAATTAATTTTACACTGCTTTACCTCTTAAAGCAGCTGTGTATTTTGAAATCCCCCAAATAATTATCATCATATCATCAACTGTTTCCAGCCTGTGGTCGGGTCGGTTTAGTAAAATGCCTCCATCTTCCTCTATCTTTCCACCACTCTTCCTCCTTTAATCCCTTCCATTACTCTCTTCTCACTGAGACACTTTCTATTATCAGCTTCTCCCATCTCTCTTCTATCTCATGTACTCCCTGTACCCCTACTTTACCCCGGATAACTTCATTCCTAATCTTGTTTCTCCTTGTGACAGCTAACATACTCCTCACAAACTTTAATACCATTGCCTCCACTTTCCTAGTTTCTCTTACATTCATTGTCCATGTTTCTGCTGCATATGTGACAATGCATACAAAGTACGCCCTGTACAACACTTCCTTACACTTCAAGGGGACTTCCCTTCTCCATAGCAGGTCTCTTACACACCTATACAACAACTCTCCCTGCTGTCCTCTTCTCATTAAATCCTCTATATTTCCACGTTTTTCCTCAATCACGCTTCCAAGATATTTTATGTTATGTACTTTTATCAGCTCTATTCCATCCATCATTATATCTTTATTAGGCCTCACCCTCTTCCTTGTCATTATCATCACTTCACACTTTGCCATGCTAAATTTCATTCCACTCTATTTAATTTCCTCATTCCATTCTTGTAGTTGTTCCTGTACTTCCTCTTCCTTCTCCCCCAAACCATCAAGTCATCATCAAACATCATAGCTTTTACTATTTCCGCTTGGAGTTTTCCTGCCACTTTGTTCATGACCATTTCCATTACCATCACAAATAGTAATGGTGAAAGGGCACTCCTCTGCTTCACTAGATTTTTTATTTGGAACCACTTCGTCCTTACACTCTCAATCTTAACACAACTCCTGTTACATACATGCTTTTTACTTTCATTACAACTCCTCTTTCCACTTCGGCTTCCTCCATCGCTTTCCAAACTTTATTTCTATCCATGCTATCATATTCCTTCTTTCCATCAGCTGTCCTGTGGCAAAGATTAAGTCTATTGTAGATCTCTGTTCCCCAAATTCATGCTGTTTCTCTCCCCAACTTTTATTTTATTTCTTATTTGCTTTTCCAGAATCTTCTCATATATTTTTGTACACTGGCACATTAGCATTATCCCCCTATAATTTGTGCACCTCTTCCTGGCTCCTTTCCTGAAAATAGGGATTATAACTCCTTTTTTCCCCATCTTCCGGTACCTTGTTCTGCTTCCAAACCACTCTCAGTACTCTGTACAACCATTGTATAGCATCTTCACCTGCTGCTCTTATCATTTCCACAGTCAGTTCCTCCACAGCCAGTGCATTTCCTTGTTTCATCCTCTTTAATGCATCCTCCACCTCTTTCCATTTTGGACCTCCTTCCTCCTCTTCTGCTATTTTTTCCTGTTTCTCTCTTTCCTTTACTCTTCCAGGTTGAATGTTTTCAACTTCTTTCTTCATTGGACTTCTTTCTTCATCCATCATTCTAGCTTCTTGACTTATCTCTCTCCTCCTGTTTCATACTTGGCTATATAACACCTTCTTACTTCTTTCCACTTCCCATTCTATCCTTTCCGTCCATTTTTGCGTCCAATCCTTCCTGGCTTCTCGTACAACTTGCTTCACTCTTTTAATCTTTTTTGCCTCCTATATTCTTACTCTGTTTACTCATTGCTATTCTTTTAAAACTCCTTCTGAATGCTTTATTCTTCTCTTTTACTGCTTCCTCCACCCTTTCGTTCCACCAAGGTGTCTCCTTCCAATTCCTCTTATTACTTGTACTCCCACATACCTCCTCTGCCACTCCCATCGGACTGTTCTTAAACTTTTCCCATTTAACCTCTACACTTTGCATCTTATCATTGGGTATTAAGCTTCTTGCCTTTCTTAGTTACAGCTCTCTTTCCTCTTTATTTTTTCTTGTCTTACTACCTTTCCTCCTACATTCCCATCCCTTCATGTCTGCCACCAACAACCTGTGGTCACTATCTAAGGACACACTTGATATTACCTTAATGTTTACGTTCTGTCTTTTCATTTCTTCAACCATGATAAAATAGTCTGTCACCAACTCTTGCTTCCCATCAGCATCCCAACTGTATCTAATGATCTTATGACTTTCTCTTTCCTTCTTATACCAGCTGTTTGCCAATTTCATTTTATTTCTTGCACATAACTCCAACAACAGCCTTCTACCCTCCTAGTTTCTCTCTCCCCATCCTTCCTTCCCTAACACCTCCTCACACCCTCCTCTTTTTTACTACTTTTGCCTTCAGATCGCCCATTAGTATCTGACACTAGTTTCCCATAAGCCTTTCTAGGACTTCCTCAAACTTGTATTTTCCTTCTTCTGTGCACCCCACTTGTGGGCCCTACACTTTTACCACCTCCACCTTTATTCCTCTGTCAGTTAATGTAATCTTCATTATTCTACCGTTCATCCCTACTACCTCCGCCTGCAGCCCTTCTCTCACTATGAAGCTTACTCCATTTCCCATCATATGTAGAATGAAGCCATTCCTTATTTCTCTCATGTCCCTCCCTCTCCACTTGGTCTTGTTCAGGCCCAGGGCATCCACTCTTCTTTCATCCAGAATCGCCACAACCTCATCCAACATGTCCACAATCTCTTCCACTCTTTTCTTATCCACCATGTTCCACTAAGAGTTCCAATATTCAAGTTCTTTATTCATAATTGTTTTCTACTATAGAACCCAAAAGAAAGGGAGAAGAGGTCACCTATGTTCAGACGATTTTCTCCACATTTTTTCCTCTTTCCGTTAAGCTTACACTCATTAGTTTGGTTATTATTTATTTTTATTAATTTCTATTTCTATAAAAGATATATTTTAAGTAGTATAGTAATTGCTGTGTAATATGATCCAAGTATATGACAGACTGACTAACAAATGATTGGCTCTTGAAGAACAATGCGACACGGTGTGGTGTTCCACAGACAGGAGAAAAGTAACCTCCAGAGTGTTGTTGTGTTTCAGAGTCCTCAACGAGACAGCGGTCAAGGAGGTGAAATGTCAGTAGCACCTGGAAACAGTGCCCTAGCGCCAAGAAACTGAGCAATCATCAACACCATTTTTTAATAAAACCATTCACTAAAGAAATAAAAAACATTAATACTATTTTGAACTATCCTCCAATTTTGTATTGTTGAAATTGTATTTGTATAGATTTCAACAAAACCACTTTAACCCAAAGATTAATTTCAAATTTAAATTTAGATCAGGAAATCAGAGCAATTAAAACTAAATGTTTTGTTCATTCGATCTGGCTTTTGCTTAAATTGACTGTTTACAAGGTAATAATATTCTGTGTATATGTAAAAAGATTATTTTTTGATCCATTTGTTTAAATATAATTGCTAAAACATTTTGACTATAACGAAAAATTAGCCTTATTTATTTAATGATAGTATTGTACTTGTACACAAAATTAGCGATGTACAGTAAAATAATAAACAATCTACTCCAGATGACACAAAAAAAACTCTCCTCCAGATGACAAAAAACACTCTCTCCTCCAGATGACACAAAACACTCTCTCCTCCAGATGACACAAAATAAACACTCCTCCAGATGACTCAAAACACTCCTCCAGATGACTCAAAACACTCCTCCAGATGACTCAAAACACTCCTCCAGGTGACTCAAAACATTCTCCTCCAGGTGACTCAAAACACTCCTCCAGGTGACTCAAAACACTCCTCCAAGTGACTCAAAACACTCTCCTCCAGATGACACAAAACACTCCTCCAGATGACACAAAACATCTCCTCCAGATGACTCAAAACACTCCTCCAGATGACTCAAAACACTCCTCCAGATGACTCAAAACACTCCTCCAGATGACACAAAACACTCCTCCAGATGACACAAAACACTCCTCCAGATGACACAAAACACTCCTCCAGATGACACAAAACTCTCTCCTCCAGATGACACAAAACACTCATCCAGATGACTCAAAAAACTCATCTAGATCTCATGAAGATGACTCGAACACTCTCCTCCAGATGACACAAAACACTCTCCTCCAGATGACAATTTTTTTATGGCCCCCAAAGTATTCAAAAAATATTGTAACAAACATTTTGTACGAATATCTGATGTCACTTTAAACATATATATGAATGACCCATAAATCATAACCGTCACTTTATTTAGCTAAAGAAAGTGTCATAATCTTATAGTTGCTCAAAACCTTTGAGCAAATGAGTCACTTTCACAAAAAACAAACAAAAAATAACTGCATAACCTTTCTAGAGGTGCACATTTTCGATAGCTTTCTTTTTGTGTCATATTAAAAACTCGACAGGGTCAAATCCCCATATTCTAATAGTACCACCAAGAAGGATTTTCAACCGCTTCACTGGCTGAATGGTCTAAATCAGGTTGAGTTTCAACTTTTCTCAGTTTTTTCAGTCTGAGTAANACACTTTTTTTTTTTTTTTTTTTTCACTTTTTTGAGGTATTTATTGTGCACTTTCTGAACCGATTGATTATGTCAGCACACAACTTTTAATCTAGCTTAATCTAGAATGGATACAATACCCACCCCTCGTCCGTTAATTCATCACTATGAAAAGAAATACCCTAAGTTTTTTGCTCATGCCAGAGAAATCAATCTCGGGACCCTTAGCTTAGTAGAAAGACATGCTATCGACTGAGCTAAGGTGTTGAACTCTGAGCATTGTGAATCTCCTAGCATCTTTGAAGATTAAACTTATGAATACTCACCTCAGGTTATGACACTCACTCAATAAGTTCATCAACAAAGGCATGTTAAATCCCACCCAATTGGATATTTTATAAATTTTTTCCTGTTTTTATAAATAACATTTCAATTACCTTTTTAATAAAATACCCTCTCACTCTATTCCATTTCTTAAAAATATCCCCCCGAAAAGCGACTATAGCTGAGGTTTAACTATCCAAGATCACTCAAAATGGTGGTCACCCCCTGGAGTTGCCGAGATGATTACAGGACTGGAACTGGTGGAGAGCTGCTGTCAACCAACCAACCAACCAACCAACCAACAAGAATACTTTAAAAGGAAGCAATATATCTAGGTTAGTTTCTTGAAACAATCATACCCGCATGGACTAAACATCGAGCTCGTCTTGCCGGACTTTGTGGAGACTAGGTTGGGGTTTGCAACCCGACCAGGTATACTGACGGTCTATTTCAATTGCGTTAACCCATAAACAACTCGATTTAAAAGACACACCTTCTTTTATTGTCCTTTAACCACAAAGTTCTCAGGTTGTTCCATATAAACCAGCTCTTTTAATTCACCGTTGAGAAAAGCAGTTACTACATCCATATGATCTATAGTTAGATCCATCTCACAAGCCAAAGCAAGCAAAATTATAAATGTAAAATTTCTCACTACAGGAGAAAAAGTCTCGGTGTAACCCACCCCATATTTTTGGGTGAAACCCTTTGCGACTAATTGTGCCTTATATTGAGTGATATCTCCATTCATATGTCTTAATTTTGAATACCCATTTGCTTTTGAATGCCTTTTTATTTTTTGGCAAATTTACTAATGACCATGCATCATTTTCTTTAAAAGATAAATATTCGTTTGTCATAGCATCCTGCCATAAATCTATATCATCTCCAGATAGGGCCTCGCTGACACTTTGTAGGCTGTTTCTATCACAGATGACACTATAAACTTCATAATCATAATATTCTCTTGGTCTCTTCTCCCTCAACGGATATGTCTAGACTCTAAAGTCAAACGTTCAACCTCTAGCTAAGTTGCAATTTACTCGTCAGACGTCTCCTCCGCTGAATCCAAATCAGGAGTCTCTCTTGATTCTTCCTCCGAAGCTGAGACTTTAAGTTGTATTGGAAAAGAAACTGTCTTTTCCTCATTGTTTTCATTCAGTTGATTTCCATTCTCCATTCCGCCAGGCTTATCTTTAAGGAAAATCACATCATAAGAAGTAACCACCCTTTGGATTTTCATGGTCAATTAGTCGGTAGCCTCTTGTGTGCTGGCTGTACTCAACCAAAATTAGACGCTTACTTTTGGGATCTAATTTCTTTCGAAATTGTTTTGGTACATGGGCAAATGCTATGCAACCAAAAACTCATCAGCCTTTTTTCCAGTCCACGCTTCTTCAGGTATGATGATACTCTTCACAGCTTTTGTGGGTGCTCGATTTTTCAGATGAATCACAGTATTTGCAGCTTTAGCCCAATATTGTTTGTCTAGATGAGAATCATGAAGTGGAGATTGTGTCTTTCTATTATGGTTCTACTGGCACGTTCTGCGACGCCATTTTGTCCTGGGCAGTGTGGTACTGTTCTCTGATGCCTAATACCATTTACTGCTAGAAAATCTTGGAAGCCTTTTTTAACGTATTCCACCCCATTGTTGGTTTGAATACACTTCTATCGCTTTCCTATCTGATTTTTGGCAAAAGCTTTTCATTCTTTGAACTTTGGAAGGACTTCCTATTTTGTTTTTTTTAAAAAAACCAAAAGTCTCAGGAAAAATCATCAATAATCATGAACATGTAATTTGCACCCCCAATAGTTTTCACACTCATGGGCAGACACAGATCAGAATGAACGAGCTGAAGACGTTCGATGACACAGTTAGGCTTCTTGCTTCTTGGAAAGGGCTCTCTGTTGTTTTCCCTCAATACATGAGATACACGCGAACGCTTCTGTGAAATTGACTCCAATGGCCATGCCATTTTTCAACAAATTCATCGATACTTTATTTAAGTTCCCCAGTCGACGGTGCCAGAGTTCTTGTGAATTATTTCTTGACGTCACATTAGCACTTTCAATCATATTCGAATCAAAAATAGTCCTAGAAGACAGCTCACCATCTATGTCTAGTCTATAAAGACCATCTGTGTTCCTAGCACTAGCTATTGCTCTACCATTGATTGTACACTCCTGATTCTGGTAAATTTTACACTCATTTGATTGACTGATAGCAAGTTCAAACTCAAGTTTGGTACGTAGATTACATCAGATATTTTTCGTTTCTGACTTAATATTTATCATAACATCTCCATGGGCTTCACTTTTAAGCTTCACATTGTTTGCTATTGTAACTTCAAGACCTGTTGATTCATCATTAAAATCAGAACTCCAATCTTTACGCATTGTCATGTTTGCGGTAGCTGCAGAGTCTACATACCAATGTTCAGAACTTGTCTTAGCCGTCATAGCAGTAAATAAACCATGGTGAGTTATGTTTTAGGATTTCCTAGTATTTGACCGCGGTAAACATGATGCTGCTCGGATTTACCCTGCAAGAACTTAAAAATGTAGCTATCTTGCGCGCTCGTGTCATGAACTCAAATATCGTCTGCACTTTGCACAGTGCCTATATCCAAAGAAAATTACAATAGACTTTTGACTAACCAATTTCTACAGTTTCCCCAAATCATTCATATACCTTAGTTTTATCAAGAGGAGAAGGTGGAAATATGAGCTACTGATTTGTTTAAGAATTGAAATTTAAACTCTTCCATCTGTGTCTGACCTTATTTTCTATGCTCATAAGGCGTAGTTTTGAATGTTAGTCTTAATGTTACTTTTTCTATGTCCATTTGACAAAGTTTTGTTTGTCAATGCTATGACATGTTTCCTATGCCCATATGGCATAGCTTAGAATGATGGGCTTAATCCTTGATCTATCTTGGCCCATACAACATAATCAGTATGTCAGTGTTTCTGTTCTTAAGTTTAAGACATAGTGTTATGTACTAGAGAATAGTCATGACCCCCTAAACTGTATGGCCATGTTTAGGATCAATTAATTGCGGAAATCAATTTATCTAACGCTTTGCCAATGACCTCATTAGGTCTGTAAAGGATAGCAGTCACTATTGTTTCTTGTTAGTGTACCTAATTACAGTGCGCAAACTATGGGAGCACGACTAGTGTGTAGTATGTGGCCAACGGGGAGCACGACTAGTGTGTAGTAGTGGCCAACGGGGAGCACGACTAGTGTGTAGTAGTGGCCAACGGGGAAAGTGCTTATTCTCTGGCCCCCTTTATGTACTAATACAATTATTGATATAAATATTTCTATCAAAGTTGTATCAACTGCAGATTAATGTTCTTTAAATATATATTATTGGTTTTTAGCTCACAGGAAGAATTACCTTAGTGCTAGGAAACGCAACTGACGTGCTCAGCTTTCAGGCAGGATTGTCTCAGTGCTAGGGAACTAAACTGACGTGCTTAGATCACAGTCATAGTTTGCTAACGCGCTAGTTTCATGATGAGCTGGATCGCCAAGGACGGGAAGAGTGCTGGTTCGAATCTTGATTGGTTGGACTGGGGTGGATTTTCCTACATGGTTTTCCATTTCCACTCTCCCTCTAAACAAGCCAAACAAGTCAATGGAAAAAAAAATAGTTGGAAACATGGTATACTTTATGGTCCATATTATCAAAGGGCCACCATCTTGATTTTCAATAATTTTGATTGAAAATAATGCTATGCAAATATATGAAGGTGTGAAGTGTCATCACATATGTTAATAAATAAGCTGAATCAATTTAAAAGTTCAGTGATTGTATAAAATCCACAATGCAATATTTGAGGGTAAAACTAATAATAACTCTCAATTTCACATAAAAAATACCATAATAATATTTTTGAAAAAGTTAGAAGTTATAAGTTATAGGAGCCATTACAATGTTATATCTTTATATATATGAAAATAATTTAAAAATTATACAGATCTCGCAGTTCCTGAAATATATGTAAATCCGAAGAGAGAAAATAATGAGCGCACCTCCCGTCTGTGATCTATGGGTGAAACGTGAGAGCTCCGATTAGTAATCCTTGTCAAATCTAGTAGCAAATACACATACTACTTTTATGTTAATCAGAACTTTAGTTATTCTAGATTACTGCATAGCTGCTGTTCTCCAATAATAAATTTTGTTCTAAATGACTTATATCAACCAATACATACAAATAAATCTTGAAGGACCCTTCCTCCGGTTAATATTATACCGTCTTATTTTTATCACTAAATTGTCCAGAGCTTTAAAAAAAAGAATGATTCGATTAGGAAGAACAATTTATTTCGATTTTGTTTTAATTGGGCTAGTTTGATTTTTAGATTGTTCAAAAGAAGAAGAAAGCTTGTTGTAAAAGTTTTGTAGACTGTTCTATTAGCTGGTGACGGAACACACGACATGAAGTTTTAAATAGCGATATATTTAACATGAAAATATTCTGGTACTCACAACATAATTTCATTTAAATAATTTAATATATATATGAAAAATAAATATTTTAACTAGATAAAAATAAAACACAACAATAATGTGTATCTAGGAAACCACTATTATGGTATATTTAAATACATAGTGTTTCCTGGAAACAAATACTTATCATTGCTTGACTGTAAAGAACGAAAGAGTTAGTTTAATGAAGCTAAGATTTATAATAAATATAAACGCCAATGTTACACGTGATAGTGTAATATAATATTATCCACACTTTACAGGAGCCTCACATTAGAGGCTAAAAAGTATAAAAAGATACCAAAGAATATCATCACCCAAGATAATCTACCATCTAATCAAGGTATTCCATGATAAAAACAAGTATTTTCTGTGGGAATCTCACACATCTATATATATTTATGATAGTGATTTTTGTTAATGAATTTGATTAAGGTTAACTGAAACAGTACTTTCCTGGAATACTCAGTCATCATTACAATTACTAGGTTTACAATTGTTAGAATATTTGTTTCATATGAATAGTGTTAGATTTATGTGTGCTCTACCGGACATTATTAGTAATAACTTAATATTTTTTTTAAGTTGAGGACCATGAACGAAATTGCACAGCAACAATATAGCGATAATATTTTAAATGATAGACAATGAATTCTTTATTTTATTTGAAAAACATGTCATAGACAGGGGTTCAAAACCACCAATTACGGGCCACTTTAACCAAATAATTGATACCATATTATTTTAAGTTACCTGGTGAAGCTTTATCTTGCCAAATTAAAGTACTCTGGTTTTAATCCATGTCAGTTTATGTGGTATTTATTAAAACGAGATGGACTCTAAGATAAGCTATGATGCTGTGTAATTTAGGGTAGAAAATGGCTGCGAAAGACAATCTCCTGGAAGAGTTGGTAATTCAGGTGGCTCAAATCAATAGAAAATAAACAATTAGAAATTTACAAGAGGATCCATATATTATTATGAATTTCAAAGACTTTTTAGAATACGGTCTCGATCTAAATTTTAAGTTAATGAACCCTCACATTTTTGAAAAGACCGCAATTCTAAATTACGAACATTCTACCAAACAATCAAATAGATAAAGAAAAATAAAATGATCGCCTCCGAAATTCCCAGTAACAATAATTCAATTTCCAAAAACCAATATCTAGTGTGGTGGCTCGACGGGTTGAGTGATTTACTCTCGTCTGAAAAAAAATTAACAATTCAGTCAACAATTCTAAATTCAAAATTATTTCCTTGGACGAAAACATAAAAATTACAGTTGAATATCTAGATGACCTAGAAATCTCTATCACTTTTAACCAATTTTCAGAAACCAGTCCTAAATTAATTACACATTTCATTAACCTTTACTATTTTAGCAGTGATAGGGAATCTCTTGGCGATGTTTCGGACTGTTCCAAAATTCCAAGCTATGAGAAATTGATACCAAAAGAAAAATAATTAGAACAGTGGTTTGAAAAAAATGGATGATTTCCCCTGTACAAAATATTTTGACTTTGAAAAAACTACATCTTGTACAGGAAGACTCTTCAGGATAATTGGGGGATGGCTTCAGAAATTAAATATTTTTAAATACATTTACAAGTGGAGAATCTTATTCAAAATTATAGGTATTTTTAATAATCATTTTTAAAAATTCAGAATTCAAAATTTGCAAGTGAAAATAGTACGTGCCTAAGCTATGTCAGTGTTTGATTAAATTTCGGAGAAAATCCTTACAATTTTTTTTATCAGCAACTTCCTGTAAAGGACTACAAGGAACTGTTCTCATATTCTTATCTTTACTAGCTATCAGGTTTATACACCGATATCATTAATTTGCTTATGTTCATGTTAAAACCCTTTTTTAAATATCATAGCAAGAGTCTATAATGTAGACGAAGCTGCTGACTCATGCAGGATAAGAAACATGTAGCCGCAATGACGTCAGTTGAGAGAAGAGCTACAATATCAATCATTGCAGTGATGAGCGCCAGTGGATACTTCGTTCCTTCAATGATAATCTTAACCAGAACCAACACGTCTTATCAACTGATGTGATGCTGTTCCCAAAGTTCGATTGGATCCATCTGGATGGGTACAAAACCCATCTTTTCCCTGAGTGGTTAACTCATTTTGTTGACCATGCCAAACCAACTCAGGAATCACCTATTTTATTAATATTGGATGGACATTATAGCCACACTCGCAATCAATATGGCCCGAGCCAATCATGTTACCATTGTCGTGCTGCCTCCTCACTCAACCCACAGGGTTCAGCCCCTTGACTAGACATTCAGGAGCCCTTTAAAGGCTTTTCACAGTGAGGAAGTAAGGAGTTAGCTTCATCACAGTAATAAAGCAATCACTCCTGATGATATAATAAAACTATTACGTAAAGCTTACTTAAAGTTCAAACTGGGGAAATTGGAGTCAATGGTTTTAAGGAAAAAGAGATATTTCCCTTGAACACAAACATTTCACAGACTTCATGAAATGTGAATTTGAAGCAACGAAGACAATTAGATATACAAATATGTAGTAACAAAATAGGTAGTAAATTATTTGAGAGTTTATTTGCTCTAGCAGTTTGTTTATAAACTGCCAAATTTTTTTAGAGCTTTTTATCATAAAATTGTGTTTGGATATATTTAAACACATTTTTTTAAATATCTTGTATTGAATTTTAAGTGTAGCCTATATTACCAACATAATTCTAAAGAATTGGATTATACAGTTATTATTAAAAATGCTTAGTAATTGTAAAATTATTTATTTTTAATAATAATTTAAGGTTACTGACTTAAAGTAAGCATGTTTAACTACACACAGACCCAAAGTTGTAGCTCAATAGTGAAAAGAGTTTAAATTTCAATTCTTAAACAAATCAGTAGCCCATATTTCCACTTTCTCCTCTTGATAAAACTACGGACTATGAGTGATTTGGGGAAACGGTAGAAATTGGTTAGTCAAAAGTATATTGTAATTTTCTTTGGATATAGGCACCTTACAAAATGCAGACGTTATTTGAATTCATGACACGAGCGTTCAAAATAGCCACATTTTTCAGTTCTTG
Source organism: Timema bartmani (assembly GCA_902151455.1). Taxonomy (NCBI): domain Eukaryota; kingdom Metazoa; phylum Arthropoda; class Insecta; order Phasmatodea; family Timematidae; genus Timema; species Timema bartmani. Next base: position 23,107 of record CABFWB010001074.1, on the reverse strand, counting down.
TTGGGTAAATCCAGGCGGCGGCATGTTTACCGCGATCAAATACTTGAAAATCCTAAAACATAACTCACCGTTTCTCGTAAACCATTTGGACAATCACACAATCACAGGTTTTTTTTTCAGAACTCGTTATAAAAACCTTAAAAGACATGAGGATATTATTAAAATTCCCATATTCCAAATAGTTTGCTTTGAAAAAACTGTTTTCTAATTAAAGAACTTTGATGGTGTTTTAGTGCAGACATACTCTCACTCTTTATACAAGTTTTTTCCTAATTGAAATAGATGGGTAGTATAAGTGTACGAAATGCTCATCATGAACCGAGTTTTATTTCGATTTAAGATTCATTTCTCTAACATTCACGTTTACTTAACAAGAACGCTATATCTAACTGAACATTTTATGTTAAGCCCTAACGAATAGAATATCATGGTATTGTAATATTGGACCTAAAAACAACATTTATGGTTTCGGGTTGTCCTGATAAGTCGACATTTATCAAAATCTCCGGTTTAATTTTTTTTTACGATCACATTACTTTCTCTCTGAGGTGTTATGAAAAAGTAAAAATCACCAAAGAAAAATATTTTTTTAGAAAGGTATTGATTTGACATTGCACTTAAGGCCATGTCACACCAAAATATTATGCGTCACATGTTTTACACTGCATAATCAAGCTCATCAATTTTACCGTTCACCTCCAAACAGTACCAAAAGTAATTGGCCTTCAGCAGGGTAAAAAAAACAACAGGTAGCTGCTTTTACGTCATAAGAACGTAGGGCTGTTATAACATTTGATGCTTGAATGAAGGCAACTGGTTCTTTTGTGCTTCCCTTAGTAATTTTTCCGAGGAAAAATATAAGTGAACAGTTAAAAAAGGGGGCTCCACCAGGAACAATTTTTGCAGCCCACCCTTCAGGTTGGATTCAAACCAATTCTTTCACGTAATGCTTTCGACACTTCATCAAGTATTCCAACCTACAAAGGAAAAACCTGTGCTGTTACTTGGATGGTCACTACAACCACACACAAAATATTGAATTGATCGAATTAGCGAAATAAATCAAAGTTACAATTGCTACGCTGCCATCTCATGCTCACACAAGTTACAACCCTTAGATAAGACTTTCATGGGTCCTCTCAAAGTTACCTATAGCGAGGAAATCATTCAGTGGTTAAGGCACAATACATGTGATCTCAGTGCTTTTGATGTAATGGAGCTGATCGGCAAAGCCTATATTAGATGCCAAACTGCTCAAATAGCAATTACGGATTTGAAGTAACAGGCATATACCCATTGAACAAAAACCAGAATACATTGAAGAGGCCAACAAAGATCAAGGTTCTTCTTTTTATGAATTTGTGTTGAAAAAAAAAAGACAAGAAATCATCTGAGCATCCCAGAGAACAAAGAGGAATGTTATAAGGACGAACCACAAGTTATTGAGCTGGAGTTTGACCCAAATCAACCATCAATATCTTCAGCAGCTCAGGGTGTTACTCTGTTAATAGTTTCTAGTAAACAACAGTTTCTTGAAGATTCTCAAAGTACCACGACTTCTAAAACCAGCCCGTTTGACATCACCCCCGTTCCAAAAATTCATAAGAGTACCTCGAAAAGAGGACGAAAGGCCTGCGGCTCTACGGTCATTACATCTACGACTTATAAAGCCAAACAAGCTAAAAAGCATTCAGGAAATTGTGGTCGTGGACGCGGGTGCAACCGTGGCTGGGGACTTGTGTCAGCACCTGCAATAGAGCCTTAAGACGTTAAGAAATGAAAAGAGCTAGTGAAAAAGCTTCTCAGTTTTGAAAGAAAAGTCGAAAAATCCAGCAGCGAAGATGGTGAAAGTGTGTCCTCTGGTACATCAGATGTAGAGCTACCTCCAGGTGTTTTCCCTTCCACAGACGATGACTTGTGGTGTATGTTTTGTGATGGCAAGTTTTCGGATGACACTAAAGGGGAACTTTGGGCTCACTAGCTTTATATGTTCATGGTGGGCTCGTGTCGATTGTTCAGGGGATGAAAATAACACTTATATATGTGACTTTTATTGCCAGCCTAAGTAAATAATTTTAAAATGAATTGTAGAAGTAATTAACTGTTATAATCTAATATTTACTAAACTATTTTTATGTATTAAAAAGTGTAGTTGATGTATTACCAGTGTACTTTAAAATCCTATAATGCTTTCTCTGATGTAATCAGTTTTATATATTTAATGTTAATTTGGTTTTTTGTCCAAGGGGTCTGGTTTAGGCAACCTTTTCCAAATTTGCCAAAATGTAATGTTTTAAAGTCAAAAACAAAATGGGGGGTTGGATTTGGGCACCCTCCTCTATTTTTACTATGTGTAGCACACGCTTCGATATCCCCCTCTAAACTTATCCTCTCTGTCAACCATTAAGTTAATAATCAGTATGGTCAGTTTTCTATTCGCATTTGTTAAGGTCATTCGAACACCAAAATTTGATTCCATTAATTTGATAAGTGTATAAATATAAGCTATAAATATTAATTCAATGATTTCAAATCACAGTTCTCAAGTTATAAATATTCAAACTTACTATTTTATCCATTTTACGTACTCATTTTAAGGTAAGGTAGTTAATACATGGGGATTAAGTTTCTTCTAGCTATAAATGCATATGAATTGTAGGCAATGAATTATTTACAATATTTTTAATAAAAATAGTTTTTAATCTATAATCTACTTAACAGTTGTACAATTACATCATTTTGGATCTTATACAAGTACTTCTCGTTTTATATGCCGATAGTTTGATTTTTTTTAAATTTCTGTACATAATATTATTTCCAATTTGATTTATTAGCCTAACTCTACTCTTTTATTTTATTATGGACACCGACTTGATCAATGCAAATGTAAATTTATGTCTATTTCCTGAAACGTCTTACTTTGACTCTACTACCAATAACACAGACTAACCGACCAAGGCAGGATCGGGCTACCCAGACTAATGACTCACTTTTTAGTGCTTTTTTTTCAGCACCGCTTCTTACTACCTGAGTGTTGAGTTGTGACATCTATTTTGTCTGTTTTTCCTTCCTCTAGTTATTTGGCACATGGATAATATTTTACTGTGTTAGTTTTATTCTTCAACTCAAAGTGTCAAAGGAACTCATCTCTTGATACATCAAAACACATAATGATTTTAAACCTATTGTTTATCTGAATATTACATTTATCTTCATGAATGCATAAAAATATGAGTATCACTTTTATTACTGGTTGTAAATTGAATGTTAAAAAGTATATAAAAAAACTTATAAGTGTTGAAAATATATCTAATGTCACATGAGTACTGCATTTCCTTAAGTATTTTCTAAAAAATATCTTAATTTGGCGTATTTATTGAACATTGATAAGCTCAACCCTAAAAAACAACGTGCATCAAGACCAAGAAAACTAAACAAAAAGGCGAAATTGAACAAAAATCGATATAAACCTAAAACAGTGAAATATTTGATCTACGATGTTTCCAGGTACGTAATAAACTCATAACAAACGTAGGAGGTGGCGTATATACAGTAGAACTCCACTAATATAACTTCAGTAATACAGATCGCCAAATATCTGGTCTAATAAAAATATGATGTTAACACAACAAAAGGTAACGTCGAGATGTATAAAATTATGTATATTGGGCGCCACTCCTAGGAACTAGGAGAAAGAATAATAATTTTTAAAAAAACTTTGACAGAGGCACGATGACTCTTAATACTCGAGACCACTGGGAGTGCTCAGGAACGTTTTTTGTACAATGTTATGTTAATATTAATTACCCTACCCTACCTACAACAATGGTAGGTCCAAAATCACTACTGAAGTTAGAGAAAAATACATTACATTGAATAATCTGAATAAAATTAATGAATGAATGAATAATTGTACTAATTTAAACTACAATAAAAAGACACAATTATTGAACATTTCTGTGCGTTGTCATTATTAATTCATTTATGTTCACATCCCAATCCTACCTATGGACGTCCTTTCCTAATCACAATTCTAATCTTACTAGCTAACATAAAATATATTTTACTATTATGAATAATCAATAAAAAAAATCTCATTACAGTGTAATTTGTGAATGAATATAATACCAGAGTGAAAAAAAAGATATAGAATAAACAATTATATAATATTAAAGTTTTGAGCAAAGCAAAAAAAAATTAGTATTGTTGAAAAAAAATTTAAAGTATAGGGTAGGAGGGGGCACATTTGCACAGTTTGAATTTCCCACCTAAATATATTTTCATTAAGTTTCCAGTATTGACAACAGATGGCAGCTCTTCTGATGAACTGGCCATCATTTTCCCTCCATTTTATTCTTTGGTGTTTACTCAGTGGATAAACTTGTGTTAGAGTGCTTAGAAAGCATTATTTATTTTCGAATTTCATAAGGATATTCTGACAACGTAAAAATTACAAAGGTGAGTTGAACTACCTAATATTAAAACCTAATGAATGTACTTTTTAGAGATTATTATAGAACTAAAATATTTCCTTCTTGTTTCTTTTAATGAATGGTTGTACTTGGTAGGGTTATGTGGGGCACATTTGAACAGCCTATTGGGGGCACATTTGAACAGTGTTCAAAACTGCCCCACTACATTAATTTAACCACATTGTGAAAAATATATTTTTTTAATTTAATAGAACAATTTTATTGATGTTAATATTATTTATTTTTAGGGCATAGTAATGGTTCGTACGTATATCAAGAAAAGAAACAAGCCTGAAATATCTAATAAAATTATTCAGGAAGCCGTTAGGGCTGTCTGTGAAGGAAAACTCTCATTAAGAGCTGCAGCTTCAAAATATGACATGACCCACACAGCATTATTTTACCAAGTGAAGAGATTTAAGAAAGGTGATGACGTAAGTGAAAAATATGGTTCACGATACACCAGTCAACAAGTGTTCTCCGAGAATCAAGAATCCCAATTAGTTGATTACATTATTAAATGTTCTAAAATAAATTATGGCATGACTTACACAAATATACGTAGATTAGCATATGATTATGCTCGTCAAATAGTTTGCAAGTATCCCGAAGCATGGAATAATAACAGAATTGCTGGAGTTGACTGGCTTCAGGGTTTCATGAAGCGGCATGACAACCTTCTTTCACTGAGAAAACCTGAGAACACCAGTCTGTCTAGAGCTACAGCGTTTAACAAAACCAATGTCATGGAGTTTTTTGATAATTATGAAAGAGCTTTGCAATCAGGAGAGTTCACAGGTGATAGGATATACAATGTGGATGAAACGGGTGTTGCAACAGTTGTGCAAGCTCCAAAAGTTGTCGCTCAGCTTGGTGCACGCCAAGTGGGACAGGCAGTCTCAGCTGAACGAGGGACTATGATAACAGTCTGTATGATAGTAAATGCAGTTGGTAATGCTATACCTCCAGTTTTTGTGTTCCCTAGAGCACGATTACATGACAGCATGATGTTCGGTGCACCTCCAGGCAGTCTGGGTTTGGTCAACAGCCCAAAGAGTTCATGGATGATTGGCTCTTTATTTCTAAAAGTCCTTGAACATGTTAAGAAACATGCTAGGTGCAGCAAAGATGACCGAATCATTCTGCTAATGGACAACCATGAGAGCCATTGCAACCTTGATGCTATTTTGTTTGCAAGAGACAATGGAATTGTTTTGGTAACATTTCCACCTCATTGTACACATCGACTCCAACCATTAGATGTGGGAGTGATGGGACCATTTAAGGGAAAACTGCGTGTGGCACAAAATGATTGGATGACTGCTAATCCTGGAAAAACCATCACTATACATGATCTGGCATCTCTAACAAATGTGGCTTACCTATCTTCATTTACGGTGAAGAATATAACATCTGCATTTCAGAAACCCGGAATTTGGCCATTTTCTAGACTTGCATTCAGTGATGAAGATTTCGAGCCATCTTTTGTAACTGACAGGGATCAACCTATAGACATAACTAATCAAACTGCTGGTCCATATGAAGAAAAAGCTGGAACACCAGAACAACAAAATAAAAATGAAGAAAATCCGGGTCCTAGCAGAGTTGACCTCTCCCCAGAAGATGTGCGACCCTATCCCAAAGCTGCTCCAAGGTGTCTGCAAAGACCGAGAAAAAAAGTTAAGTCCCGCATTTTGACAGAGTCTCCTGTTAAAAATAAGATTGAAGAGGAAACTCTGGCACGAGCATCCCGAAAGGAAAAATCATGTTCCAGTAGGCCTAAGGTGTCTCTAAAACAAAAGGAACTATTCATGAAGAAAAGATTAGTTTCTTCTAGCAGTGACAGTGATGGAGAATTTTCTGTTCAAGACAGCTCAGATGAAGAAACTTTACATGATTTAATAACCGTAGAAAGAAATGACACCGAGGAAATTGTTGCTGATGACTTTGTGCTGACGGAATTTGCAACAAAGAAAACCAAAGTTCTCTACGTTGGACACGTAGAGGAGGTAAATGGGCACACATACAAAATCAGGTTTATGAGAAGGTTTCGACAGACTTGGAAATTTACATATCCTGAAACTGAAGACATCAGTGAGATGGAGAGAAGTGACATTGTCATGAAATTGCCACAGCCGGAGTGTTCAGGAGGCACTGCTCGTATTATGACAATGAAAAACTTTCATGTGGACTTCAGTAGTATGAAAGAAAAAATAATGTGATCATAGAAGTGCACTTCTCATGACATTTGTGTTTGTGAATTATTTTGAACAGATGATTAGGACATTGTTCAAAAGTGCCCCATGCCTGTTCAAAGGTACCCCATGCATGGGGCAGTTTTGAACATCTTACAAGTGCTAATTAAGGTTTTATTTATATTTTAGAAATGTGTATTGTCTACAAATACAAAATTTTAAAGTGTTTATTAAGCAATGTCTTATCGTTTTATACTATTAAAAGTTAAAAAAGTAATGTCAGATGTGAATAATAAAAATTAAATGAAAAATTGTTCAAATGGTCCCCCTCTTCCCCTAAATATTTTGACATAAAATAAAATATGAATTGATGCTCTGGATTAGATAAAGTATCTTAAAATATTTAGTTTCTTCTGAAAGTTTTATACACATCCTGGATTATTTATTGATGGTTAAGAAAGAGAGAGAGAGAGAAAAATATACTTATAGATGAAGATTTATATAGATCTTACCAAGAAATTAAATCTGTTGAAACAGCAAAATGTAGGACTCTTGTTTCCTCTTCTTAATTTCACACAATCCAGAGTTTCTGGATATCAATGGTCTTTAATTCTTCCCTAGACACTAATCGTTCGATCTACATAAATTTTGTTTCCGCTTTTAAAATAAATTTATTCAAGAAACACACAGATTTGGTTCCATGTTTTAAGGGCACCGAAGAAGAAGACCCTAATCTTCTTCAAAAAGTGTTCCAAGAATCAAATTTAAAAACGTTCTATATTCTTCCAAATCCAAAGAAAAAACTAATAAATTAAAAACCAAAGATAAAATGTTGGCTATGGACTAGAGATGAATATAAAATAAAATGCAAATTAATATAAAGATTGAAATAATTATATGACTATGAATCTGAACAATGTTTCTTAAAATAATTAAAATGCGCTAGTTTGGTGGTATTTACATCACGTCTTCTTTTTCTTTTCTTACTTCCTTTACAATCGCGAGACCCGCCACTCACTTGCTTTACCAAATCCACACATTGCTCATGAGTTGAAATAAATCATGGCCAACATTGAAAATAAATAGAAGAGTCAACAAACTTCTTAGAAGGATAATTAATATGTTTAATAAAAGGTAAGTGTTTTTCCTTAGGTCAAGATTCCTTATTTAAATTATTTAAAACAGTGTTAGACGTTCTTCCTTCCGTCCTTTTATTTTTTGAATGGATGTAAATAGTATTATTTTTCACGCCAGCAACACAGCGTGTTAAGCTGCGGCCTATCTTTGAAGTGCATAATTTCAAACGAAAATAAATGGGAAACTATTTACAAAGTTTGGAAAAATATATGGTAGGGTAGCAAATAACTTTACACTGGACCGCTATCAGGAAATAAAAACACAAATAAAAAAAGGAAAATACTGTACTGTAGAGCAGCGCTCTTCAACCTTTTTAGAGCTGCGGACCTGTAAAAATAGGAGTATATTTCACGGACCGGTTGATGGCCAAGACAGAAATAAAAACCAATGTACACCTACATAGTATTTTATTTATTAAATCTAATGTAAAATAAAAAAAATTTAGTTAATGTGACATCTGCTGCTGCTTTTTTGTTAGCAAATTTGATAAACGAGGCTGCAGCGTTGTTTCAGAGAGACGAAGCGCTGCATTAACATCCATTCGATTTCTCTATTTGGATTTTACTACCGACATTGTTGAAAAAGTCTTTTCACACAAATAGGAAGTCGAAAAAAGACCAACAATTTTATAGCTTTATAACTCAGAGATGGATATTCTTTTTCTAGTGATATCCAAAATTGAGACAGTGATTGCATTTTATGTCTGGACACCAGAGTGACATCAGATTAAAACTCAATAAGCTTTTCTTTTTCACGAGGATTAAGTTCACATGATTTTATATCTTCCAAGAAAGGATTATTAATCCAGAGGTTACCTTTACGAGGATCCTCATTTTCAGGGAAATAATTATTAAAGTTTTCAGCTAACGCCCTTAGATGTTGACTTATTATGTTGAATATGACTTTCTCGTTGACATCAGCAGCAATAAAAATTTCTTCCAAAAGTGGAAACATTTCTATATCTTCCTCCTGTACACGACTATCCCAAAGAGCCAGCTTCTTTTTGAAGGCATCCATTTTATTTCTCAGTGTAAAAATATTTGTACAAGACCCCTAAAGATAAATATTAAGTTCGTTAAGAAGGCTAAATATGTCCGCCATATAAGCAAGATTAGCCATCCATTCCTCATTCAACAGGGTCTCTACTAGGTCAGATTTTCGTTCTCGCAGAAACGGCTTTACTTCTTCCCTCAGTTCTTCAAGGCGTGCAAGAACGCTTCCTCTGGATAACCACCTCACTTCTGCATGGAGAAGGAGAAGTTGGTGGTTTGAGTCCACACTCTCACACAGTGTCGTGAACAACCTGGAGGTCGTAGCTCGACTGCGAATTGCGATGGTATTCGCCGGCCGGCCGGCTGCTCTCCTATTTCAAGGCCAAATGCCATACCCCGCCCCGATTCAAATTCATTGTATTATTGTTTACAGTATCAATAAGTTTAAAATTACTTTTTTTTTACTACAATACTATAATGTGATGCCACTTCACTGTATTATTGCAAAAACAATTTATAAAAAGAGTTTTTAGAGTTAATTTTACGTTTATTTTCGAAACATTCTCTTAATTAAATGATTAATCCAATCATCCGTATTTCTGCATATCCGGATCACATCTGGCACTCGATAATCCGGATAGTTGGAGTTCTACTGTATCCTTTACTTAAGAGATAGTAGCTCCCTACTTGTTGGAGTTGTTAAGGAACTATATCATACATTTAAATTCACAACAAAGAGTTTTGGTTTGAATTACGGCTTCCTTAAATAATTACTCATGAATATAAACACACAAGGTGCCAATTATTTTAACTACGGGAATATTCGTATGGAGGAGAATAAAATTTAATTATTTTAAATTTGTTGAAAAATGACACCTGGACACTAGAATAAAATTGATCACAGGATCTTAGCGCGTCAATGTTCTAGCAGCGTACTGTACTCCCACGCTCATGATCTCATATCCACGACGCCTACTGACGATATAAAACTGTGGCCAGTTTAGTCAGTTCAGACTATAACTTGTGTTAATATTATAGTATAGGCATTTATCAAAGTTACAACTGTAGATCAAATAATTTGACGTATGAATAAGTGAACCCATTTCTAGTAACTTTTCTAGTTGTCAAATAATGATATTCCTATTAAAATCAGGGTCTAAATCATACATTCAACTTATCCACTAAGAATTTTAACTTGAATCACAGATGTCGCTCGGAACCCACTATTGTTTGTTGTTCCGGGGCCTTGTTACCAGTGGTTGATAATACTCCATTATTTTATGTCCCGGTGCTTTGTTACCACTGGTTCATAATATAATATTTTATATCCCGGGGCCTTGTTGCCAGTGGTTCATAATATTCTATTGTTTGATATCCCAGGGCCTGGTTACCAGTGGTTAATAATATTCTATTGTTTCATGTCCCGGGGCCTTGTTACTAGTGGTTCATAATATTCCATTATATTTGATGTCCCGGGGACTTGTTACCACTGGTTCATAATCTGCAATTGTTTGATGTCCCGGGGCCTGGTTGCACGAGTAGGACACAACTTGTACCAACTGGTTGAACTCATGCATATGCGGACAAAATGATCGAGAGCCAAAAAGACCCAAAAAGACCAACTTAGAAAATTGATGCCTTACCAATGATGATTTTAATAATTAAATTAACGTATAAACCCGAACGGGTAGTAAGATGCGGTGCTAAAAATACCAACCAAATTACGTGTTTTTATTCCTTAGCATCTCACTACTCGTTTGAGCTATACTCAGGATAAGGTATGAGAATGGTAGAATTAAATGAAATACGCACTCATTTGCGTGGAGGGATAGTGAATAAGCTCTTAGGGGGAAAATACCTCTGTACGTATGATCGGGATTCTAAGCCCAATCTCCTCAACACCGGTAATCCAGTACAATGGAATAGTGAAGCATTTGACCATGTGACCACAAATGTGTTTATTTATTAGAGTTTTAAATTATATTAAAAAATAATATTTCATAGACTTTACTTGTTATTTTCCGTTTACGATTATTTTTCGAACATGTTCTTTGCAAAGTATTGATTTTTCGGTCAATTGTTTCATTGAATTCATCTCAACTTTTGATTACCAGTAGGTCCTCTCATGTCGAAAAGTTGTATATGTTATCACATGGTCCTAAACGTGGTGATCAAACACTGACATAGCATGGCACAAGATGATTCTGAGGGGGGTCGTACAAACCTAACATATCATCGAATTGAAACGGGTGAGGCTAGACCAGCAAAACAACATCCGCGTCACATTGCATATAAATACCGAGAATATATTCGTAATATCAGTGACATGGAGAAACAAGGTAAGGTGAGTCCCTCTACCTCACCATGGGCATCTCCTATAGTCCTTACAGAAAGGAAAGATGGTGGCGTTCGATTCTGTTGTGACTACCGAAAACTTAACGAACTGACTGTGAACGATGCCTATCCATTGTCATGTATGGATTACAAACTTGAGGGTTTGTAAGGAGCAACATTATTATCATATCTCGACATGGCAGCCGCCTATCATCAAGTCTAGATAGCACAAGAAGATCGTCCCAAAACCGCATTTGTTACAGCAGATGGCCTCTACGAATTTAACACAATGAGCTATGGCCTCTGTAATGCACCGGCTACCTTTCAACGCCTCATGGATTTGGTGTTAACAGGTATTAGGTGGAAAACCTGCATGACGTACTTAGATGATGTGGTAATATGGAGTCGCGATGAGAAACAACACGTGGAACGTTTTCGTCAAGTTTTTTCACGAATACGCGATGCTGGAATGAAAATCAAGCCTAGGAAATGTCAAATTATGCGGGACCAGATTACTTTCCTGGGGCATAAAGTACCAGCGCAGGGAATTGCTACATTAGAAGAAAAAGCAAATAAGGTTCAATCTTGGCCCATTTCCATAACCACGGAAGAAGTTAACTCTTTCCTGCAAACGGCCGGATACTATCACTGCTACATCCGCAACTTTGCTATGATTGTTCCACCTATGCAGCGACTCGCTCAAAAGGAGTACCGTTTGTGAGCGATGACACTTATGAAACATGAAACAGCCTTTGAGGAGTTAAAAAGAAGAATATTGACCGCTCCCATTTTAGGATTTCCCCGTCCGGAGTGTGAATAGCTGGTATATTTTGATGCAAGCGCAGTTAGAATCGAAGCAATGCTTGGCCAGACTCAAGATGGCGATAAAAAGCAGTTTATTATTGAAGTCGCCATCTTACTTAGACAGAGAGGCTATATTGTGCAACACGTAGAGAACTATTAGCCCTGGTTGACTGTCTCCACTTCTTTCGTTGTTACCTTGAAGGAAGTGAGGTAGTGCGTGTGCGCATAGATCATAGAGCACTATTTCAAAGAGCCTGAAGGGCAACTAGCTCGGTGGCTGGAGCGTCTATCGTGACTCAACTATGTGGTAGTACATCGCCAGGGAATGAAACATGGTAACGCTGACGGACTTTCAAGAATGCCTTGTCACCAGTGCCAATAATCGATGATAATCGATAGTAGGTGATAATAATAATCGATAATATTAATCGATAATAATAATTGATAATATTAATAATATAAATTATAAAAATTATGATAATGATTATCTATGATATTGATTGTCGATAATGATGATTGATATTAATGATCTATAATAATGATTAATATTAATTATCGATAATAATAAAAATTGATAATCGATAATAATAATGATGATCGATGATAACAATGATCGGTAATAATAATCTATACTAATAATTCATTAATAAAAGTCGATAGTAGTAATCGATAATAATAATGAATAATAATAAATAATATTAATTATTAAAAATTAATAATAATAATAATAATAATAATAATAAATAATAGTAATCATGCTTAGTAAATAATTATTATTAATAAATAATAATTAATTAATAATTATTATTAATAAATAATAATAATCAATAATAATAATTGATAATCATCGATAATTGAAAATAATCGATAATCTATAACAACAAGAACAACAATTAATTATAATAATAAGTGCTTCCACTCAAAATGAAATACAAAACATATTGTGAATATTTTGAAACCAGTTTTTCCTACAGTTACCGCAGATCAAAAACAGACGTTTGTGACTATTGCACTGAATGCAAAAAGATGCTTCAGCAAGATTCTAAAGATGCCTGTCATGTCCTCTACCAACTTCGTGTAAGTAAATATCAAAAAAGGGCCAAACTCCGTGATTTCTACACACGCAAAGCTAAAACTGATCCAACCTATTTAGTTATTGAATTTGATTAGACTACTCTCAGAACTTTCCAATACGAAAACTGAATGTGAATACCCAATTCTACAAGCGCATGTTGTGGCTTTATTGCTTTAATGATCATGTTTCTAACGATGAAACGTCATATTGCTATTGCTTTATGGAAAGCTAAGGTAAAAAAAAATGCAAACTCAGTTGTTTCATTCCTGTATGATTGTCTCCTGAAAAACCTCAAAAAAATTCCAAAATGTATCTTCGATTGTGTTTTTATCTGATGCTGCAGGGGGGAAGAATAGAAATCTTACCGTACTGAAGTTTTCTTCATGGTTTGTGAAAGCCTTTGACATAAACAGTATCATTCAACTGTTCCCTGTTCGCGGACATTCATTTTCACAATGTTATCGGAACTTTAGATTGATTAGGAAAAAATTAATAAGAAATAAATAATTAGAATGGCCAAACCATACTTTTCTTCAATGGTTATGTGTTGGCAACATCTAACACTATTTGAAGTTTTAATGGATGAAGGACTTCTCAAAGAATGGGACCAAACTTTGTCAAAGTTTTTTTTGTCAAAACTACTGTCAAAATCCCAAAAGTTCACCATAATGAAGTATATTATTGTAAAGTGTCAAAAAAGATGGTCCACTTTTGGTCTCTCGCTCTTACTTCCAAAACTATGAGTCCTTTCATTTTTGGAAATCAGCAAATTTTTCAAATATTCATAGAATTGAGCCAAGACAAATGCCTCGCCCACATGTGAACGAAAAAAATACTAAATGATGTTCATAGTCTCTATCGCTTTCTAAATAAAGAATATATACTTTTTATAGAGTCCATAGTATAGTAAAGAATGAAAAATATTTAGCTAACTTACTATTTTCACATAGTCTTTTAAGTGTGGAAAAATATTTTGTTTTGATAAATATTCGTAAATATAAATATTTTTTGGGGGGTCCTTGATTAAACATTGAAAAATTTAGCTAGTTTCAATTAAATAGTATTCATTCTTAGTAGCTTACTTTATTTTTACCCATGAAAAAATGGTATACGTAAAAAGGGAATTTAACATGCAATAACAATAATTTAAAAAATAATTTTCATCTTAAAAATGCTAGGGTTTTAGTTTATTTTTTCATTTTTACAAAAATCAATTTCACAAAACAACATTTTTGTCTATGTGCCCTTTTTACGTTACCTGCCTCAATTAAGGAGCTACAATTAGGCATAAGCATTGTTTACTTACGAATGTATTAATCCTGTGAAACACTCACAAATACATGCCACACACACAAGAAAACATGGCTAAACAAGGCGGACAGAAAATTAAACTTTTTTTTATGGCACGAAGCTGTCAGTTATACCAAACAATACGCATGGTGCAATCTGCGAAGAAGCTGGATGAACCACGAAGGGCCGGTCCTATGACTCCTGGATAAATATTAATTTGGTAGATAAATATTTCTATCTGGTGGAAAATTTAAAAGTGTGGCTTGTGACTGCAAGATAGCATTTATCTGCCAGATAAAATGTGTTTATCCAGCACACTATTATCAAGAGGTTTAAGTACGTGATAATTTTTATCTGAAAGTTAAAATGGTTGTTGCCATAGTGACGCGTTGTTTTTAATGAGGTTTCACCTATCAGAATCTGTTTTTAGGTTAAAATCTTGGTTCACGTGTTTAGTAAGCACAGGCCCAGTTTCTTAACTATATAAAGTTAAAACATTTAATTCAAATTTTTATATAAACTGACCTATTTGTAGAGTTATATTTATTTAAAAACAAATTATCAAAATCTGAGTACAATAAATGAAATTTTGTAAACGTTGTTTCCAACTATTGACCACATTTTGGCAGATACCGAAATTAGGCCTACTTGCACTACATCTTAGCTTCTTGCCCACGTGACACCATCTGTTTACTCGCACTCGTCTAGCCGATATTTGATAAATGTTGAGCGTTCTCGCCACTCGCTAGTTTGTAGCGATAGCGTCTGGGCTTAAACGCATGCGCGCACCAGTACAAAACAGTACCAACCTTGCATTTTCTACATAAAAATATATGTATCCTACATATAGTTATCCAGCAGATAAATTCAGTTCACAATACACATAAAATATTAAAGTGGCTGATAACCATTAACTGGTAGCTAACTATAACCTCCCGATAGCAATATTTAGCCCGTAGTCATACGACCGGCCCCTAAGCCAAGTTTAGCGCCCATCTTGCAATAGGAAGGTCCGTTAACAGCTTCCTAAAAAAAATATCATGAACTTACCTGTGTGATGAAAATACCTATACAAACGAGGATTGAAATATGCGATGCAAAGTTAAATCCAAAGTTAAAGAAAGATTTTTGTTGTCACGTAAAATTACCAGTTATTTTTAAACTATCCATCAGGTGCATATAGATAGAGAGAAAGGCTTATAGAAGGAAAAAAAGGTTTATTATTGTATACAGAAATATCTGAATTTATATTTGCTTGTGTTATTGATTTCACGTAATCTCTAGTCGGTGTTAAAATACTGCCAAGCAGCCGTTGTATGTTGAAATACGGTATGTAATAATTAGTGAAACAGTTCAAATCCATTCTCATCGAAGATTTCGTCTTACTTCAAAATATTTCGGAGACTCGAAAGTTACTGTGGGTGTTGAAGTCAAAGTGAAGGAGATTTTGACTTCAACTTCAACCTCGATATTTATAAACTTCACCTACCCCTAAAAGATATCCACAACAATTTTCCATTATTTTACTATAAACAACAAGATTTGTAAAGAAAGCTTTATATAATTTATTTACACTGCGAAATGAAAATGTACACAACCTAATTATCATGTACTAATTTTTGTTGTTTACATAAAAGCTACATCAAACAATCCTCCAATTTTCTTACAACATTGATCTTGCAAATGGCGGCAGCTCAACTAGTTGCTTTAATAATGGATCTATTTTTAACAACAGGCTAGCTGTGTCAGTTAATGTAAATTAGTTACGCCTGTATAGTAGGTCCTCCAGTTACGTGGTAAAGTTATAAGAGCTTCTACCTAAAACGAAAACCCGTGTAAGTCGAATAGTGCTTAAATACGAAACATTTTTTATAATCCCATATGTTTGATTCAAATGATTTAAATACGATGAATAATTGACACATTATATGTTGTTTTCATCTAATAATCAATGTTAAACATGTTTTGCTTTGATAAAATAACCTGCGCTTGTCCGAATTATTTAAATGTCTGCTTGTGCTCCCATCCTCTATGAATCGGTTACTGGTCATAACAGTAATATTAAAAAGTGTCTGGATACAAATTTTTATCAAAATATTTATAGTTATTTTCGAAAAACATCTCTTGTAAACTAAACATAACTTTAGGGTTGGATGGATAATTCCAAACACTACTATGGATAACCTCTGAACTACCCTAGATACCAAGTTTAAACCCTTGGTAAAACGTTTTCGGCTCTAGGCCAAGAGACAGAGAAGAGAGACAGAATCGAAAATTCCACTATTTTTGTTTCGAGAGCATAAAAAACGAAAAGATTCATCGTAATCTCGAGGTCAAAAAAGTACCTTTAGAATGTTATTTCTTTATGTATATAGAATGATTTAAAGACCATACAGAGATTGCAGTTTCTGAAATATTCGTGACTATGAGGAGAGAAAATAATGACCGCGCCTCACCTCTGTGACCTAGGGGTGAAGCGTGCTGAGCTACAATTAATAAAACTGGTCAAATCTAGTAGCAAATACACATATTATATTTACGTTAATTAGAACTTTAGCTATTCTAGATCATTAAATAGTTCTTGTTCCCTAATAGTAAATATGGTTCTAAATTACTTATTTCAACCAATACATACAAATACAACTTGAAGGACCTTGAAGAACCCTTCCTATTGTCTATGTCATATCGTCATCTTTCTGGCTTTAAATTGTCCAGAGATTTAAAAAAAGAATATTCGAGTAAGAAGAACTATTTATTTCGATTTTGTGTTAAAAGGGCTAGTTTGATTTTTAGATTGTTCTAAAGAAGAAGGGAGCTTATATTGTAAAAGTTTTGGAGACTGTTCTACTGGCTGGTGACAGGACACACAACATGAAGATTTTAATAGCGATGAATATAACATGAAAATATTCTGCTACTCACAACATAGTTTCATTTAAATTATTTACTATACTTATGAAAAATAAATATTTTAACTAGATAAAATAGAACACAGCAGTAATATGTATGTAGGAAACCACTATTATAATATAATGAAATATATCAGGTTACCTAGCAACAAATATTAATAATTACTTGATTGTAAAAAAAGAAAGAGTTTGATTAATGAAGCTAAGATTTATAATAAATATAAACGTCAATATTACACGTGATACTGTAATATAATATTATCCACGACATTACGGGAGCCTCACATAAGAGGTTAAAAGAATAAAAAGATACTAAGGGATATCATCACCCAAGATACTCTTCCATCTAATCAAGGTATTTCATAATAAAAACATGTATTTTATGTAGGAATCTCACACATATGCATCTATTTATGATATTGATGTTTTATAAATAATTTGACTAGAGTTAATTGAAACAATACTTTCTTGAAAGTCCCCATTGCTAATACCTGGTCATCCTTACAACTAAACGGATTACAACTGTTAGAATGTTTGTTTCATATGAATAGTGTTAGATTTATGTGTGCTCTACCAGCCAATATTAATACTAAATTAATCATATTTTTTTAAAGTTGAGGACAATGAATGAAATAACACAGCAACAATATAGCTATAATATCAATTTAACTACGAGACTATAAGTTCTTTAATTTATTAGAAAAGCGTGTCAGAGAAACCACCAATTAGGGGTCTCTAAAATTCCCAAAAATAAAAATATTCTTACAATCGACTCAATAATGCACGTTCGTTTCCCCAGAAATGACCGATATAAGCCATAACTTCATTGAATAATTTGTAATACAATGTTTCTAATTAAAAACGTAATCTTATCAATATGAGCCTGATCGAAATATTTATTTTCTTCTGGAATTGATAAGTTCCAGGTTATTCAAGGAACTGTTTAAAGCTGCCGTTCACAAACATTTCGAGGTTGGGAACCTACAAGGTGAGACAGTTGCTTACTATTATGTAGTTGTATGTGATTTGGTTCAATCAATTTTAGAAAACCTGTGTATTAATATCAACACACAAGTTGAAAATCATTGTAACTACGTCACTGTCTGTATTGAAAGGATCACAGTCCAATTAATTTAAATTAGATGAAAAATCATAGCTGCACAGGAATCGAGGCTGGGACCTTAAGATTAGTTCACTAATGCTATACCATTTAGCTAACCACGATTCTTCTCGTGTTCAGAGTCATTTTTCACTCATAATCTAAGACTGATTCTGTGAGTTTGTGTGTAATGTGCGTGGTTATTCATTAGAATTTCACGTTAAAATTAAGATCTTGTATTGTATACTTGGCTGTCTAACAGACCTCCCAAGTGTCAGATGACACAAGTATGATCGCTCTAATACTATTTATTTGACGATTCCACACGTCCATCACAGTCCATCATAGTTTGCATCACAGTCCATCATAGTTTGCATTGCAGATAGTCTCTAAAATATTAATTACAATAATGAACTTT
Organism: Timema bartmani; assembly: GCA_902151455.1. Lineage (NCBI taxonomy): Eukaryota > Metazoa > Arthropoda > Insecta > Phasmatodea > Timematidae > Timema > Timema bartmani. The sequence continues at coordinate 4,382 of CABFWB010001074.1, read as the reverse complement.
GTTTATAAAACATTGATCCTGTACTCATAAAGTTTCTCGAAATACTAATAACAACTTGTTACAACGGTATAATAACCTTTACCACTGTATATAATTAATGACGATGCGTCATGGTGGACGATATATTTGGGTGGACGATACATCGTGTTCTATTTTAGTAAATCAATGTTACCTTGCTTTGGTAGCTGCATGGTATAATGCGCTATCCTCGTGTTGGACTAGTTTGTTAAAGACAGGGAGATCTGGGCCCGATTCCAATCGGGTGCACTGAGGAAGGTTTTTATTAAATGGTTTTCCACCCTCCCTTCCCGCAAATACGAGTGCACTTCCTATAAATTAAAATTTTTCTAGTTCCTAACACATTATTTTAGTTAGTACATTGATGTACAATCCGAACGGGTAGTAAGACGAGGTGCTAAAAAGAAATCAATATTAACCCACATCGAAAGTCACATGGTGAAACGTGTTACTGTCATGTAAGGCTTGTTATTCATCCCTTCGACTTCAAGGGTAACTGGTTTATGTAGTTGACGGAGGTGACGTCGTGGTCAGACACGCGTGTGGGTAGGAGTAGGAAAAAGGTCGGCAAGTGTGTTCCGGCAACGTGAGTCACGGTGGAACACGAGCAGAAGGATGATCCGGCAACGTTAGTCGCGGTGGAACGGAAGGATGTTCCGGCAACGTGAGTCGCGGGGGGAGGTATGGTGATGGTGGGGAGAGAGAAGGTTAACCAAATTGATCATTCGCAGACGCAGAAGCAGACACAAAAAAGCATGCTCTAATGCACACTGAAGGGGTGCACGAGAGCAAATTCCAACACGTAGCGACCAATTGGTCACACCATGTGGTTTTTGGATAATTAACTGACGGGTTGTCGCATTTCGCAAAGTTACTGAAACAATCAAAAAAGCATATTATTAATTAAAATTAGTTGAGGAAAACAAAATTGTGGGGAACCGACTAAGTGTTTTTTAGAGTTACGTGCGGAGACACTAATTTATGGGTGGGTGGGTGGGAGCCTCCCAAACCACTGTTGACACATTTCGCTTATCCGAGCAGGGCTTTGGGACATCGGTGGCACCCTCCAAGGTCGATGACGTAATTCCCAAGCCTCTGGATGAGAGGATTGGTGGCACCGGGAAGTCTGTCGTAGAAGGACTGCGCAAGCTTCCGGAAGTGGTCCTTGATGGTAGGCATATCCAGGTCTCGGTGCAGAGCCACATTCTGAACGTACCAAGGTGCGTCCACAATGATCCTCAGACACTTTCTCAGGAATGCCTGCATCCTCCTCATATTACGTGTCCGCCAGGTGGCCCCAAGCGGGACACGCATAGTCGAGGATCGGTATGAGCAACTGCTTGTACAGTGTCAGACCATTCTTTGTAGACAGGGCGCTACGCCTGTTAAGCAGTGGGCTTAGGACTCCCAGCCTTTACCTCACCTTGTTTAGTCATCCGGTACAGTGCAGTCGCCAGGTCAGCTTGGTGTCCAGCGTAAGTCCCAAGTACTTGACACTGTCCGCCCATCTGATCTGCTCTCCGAGCAGCCGGAGTGGGGCCGGCCTGTAGAACTTTCTTTTCCATGTGAAGAGCACTGCTGTAATCTTTTCCACGTTAATACTTGTTTTCCAGGTAGTCAGCCACCCCTCCAACTGCGTCAGGTGCGTCTGGAGTCGCCTCTCCACCAGCTGCCCTCGCCACGGCTCTGCTACTAGAGCCGTGTCATCCACATACAGTGCCAATTTGGTGTCTGGGGATTTCGGAATGTCGTTCACATACAGACTGAAGAGCACTGGGCCCACAAGGAAACCCTGCGGCACTCCAGCCCGAATGCTTCTGACTTGGGATGTGGCATTCCCAAAGGTAGTGGAGAAGGTTCGGTTGGAAAGATAAGATTGAACAATCTTAACTTGGTAGAAGGGCAGATTCAGGGAGAGGAGTTTGAAAAGGAGAGCTTCGTGCCAAACAGGGTCGAAGGCCTTTGCCACGTCGAGAAAGACTGCACCAGTCAGCCTGTTGATGTTGAAGTTCCTCGTGACCTGCTCCACTAGCCAGATGAGTTGGTAAGACGTAGCGTGTCCCACCCGAAAGCCGAACTGCTCGTCCACCAAGATGCCCGCTCTCGCGAACATGTCGGGTCAATCTCGTCAGTAGTAGTCTCTCGAGCCACTTGCCCAAACAGTCGAGCAAGCTGATCGGTCGGTAAGATGAAGTTAGGGCCGGGTCCTTACCCAGTTTATGGAAACAGAGGACGTTGGCGTGCTTTCAGAGCTCAGGGAAGTGACTCAGGAGCAGGATGGCGTTGAATAATTCCACGAGGAAGTTAATCGCCTCCAGGGGCAGCTTTCTGAGGACCGCGTTATTGATACCGTCGCGTCCGGAGGCCTTAATCGCCTCCAGGGGCAGCTTTCTGAGGACCGCGTTATTGATACCATCGCGTCCGGAGGCCTTGTTTATTCTTAGAGCGGCTAACGCCCGCGATATTTCTGCCGCCTCCGTGGGTTCAGGTTCATCCAAGGGTCTGTACGAGCCACGTGCGCAATGTATACTGGGTCTGACGGGTCATCAGTCGGTACAAATTGTGCCTCTTAGTGCTCAGCGAGTGCATCGGCCTTCTCCTGGCCGGAGTTGGCCACCCCGTTACGACCCACAATAGGCGGCCTTGGTGCGGGACCCACATCAAGTTCCTCGTCATGCGCCACAGGGACCTGTCCTGTACGCACAGGCTCTCAATCTTGTCCTCCCAGACACTGTTCCGGAATTCTCGGACCATCTCGCGAACCGCATGGACTTTGCGGCTCCAGTTGGCCTTGTCTACCGGGTCCCTCGAGATTTGCCAAGCCTTTCTAAGCCGATTTTTCTCCCGGACTGCCTGAGGATAGAATTGGGCAAAGAAGCCTGTGCACCCTCTTAGGATGATGCCTCGGCGTCGAAGCTTCGAGCGACCCCTTGATGGTGGAAGTTATTAACTCCGCACCAAGATCGATTTCCACTGCTGTTCGAAAGGTAGGGGTGGGTCCCAAACTTTCTCTCAACACATTCGTGAGCCTGTGCCAGTTAGTGCGCCTAAGGTCAGTTTTTTCGGGGGGGTCTATGAAGGACACCGCGCGTCCCAGGTTCACAAGAACGGGGTTGTGATCCGAGTCTAGCTAGGCTAGAGCCTTCAACACCAACCGCCTTCTGATCCCTCTGGAGACAACGAAGTCGAGGACGTCCGGGAAGCCAATGGGATTGAGGGGGAAGTGGGTAGTGGTCGGGGGGCCTGAAGCCACCAAGCCGTGTAGATCTATGACGTTGCGGAGCAATCCGTGGCGAGCGCACATAATCCTAGAGCCCCATGAAGGGTGCTTAGCGTTGAAGTCACCACCGATTAAAACAGGCGTGGTACCTCGATGCAGCACCACCATGCCAGCCCTCGTGGCCTGGTGGAACCGGTGGTAGGGAGGGAAGTAGATGGAAATAAGTCGCACTGGGCCGGTAGAGGTCACCAGTTTGATAGCCGTTGCTTCCATGTGTTGGAGGGGAGGAAGTGAGATGACGTGATGGTCAAGGCCCCTTCGGACCAGGACCGCCGTCCCACCCCTTCCCACATCCCTCGCTCGGTCTCTTCGATTGCAGATTAACTCTGCTAACGAGAACCTCATTGCAGAGCGCATACATCGACACGATGCTTTGCCAGGGCACTTTCTAGCTCAGCCTTCTTCCCCGCGACTCCGTTAGCGTTCCAGAGTGCGACCGTGAGCTCCTTCAACACTGGTGGTCCTCTATTCAGGTGTACCACCATGGGAGATCAGGTAGAGGATGATATGCTCCATGACCAGGTGGCCACGGTTACTCCTCGGAGACTCCTGGATCTTCCTGAAGAGACTCAATGAAAAGTCCCATGTATCCAGTCCCGGGATCTCCTTGAGAAGCTCAATACAAATTTTGAGCTTTCCAGCATCATCCTCAGGGGTAGGGTTGGGTGTAGAAGCAGGGTTGGGTGTGGGGTGATAGGGTTGAGAGGGGTAGGAGTGGGGAGTGGTAGGAAAGGGTTAGAATGGTGCAAAGGTGTGGGGAGAGAGGTGCAGGGTGCTGGGGAGGGGAGGGTCGGGATTGGGAGAGGAGCAGTCTTGGATGGGTCCTCGACCAAGAGGGATGAACCGGACTCAACCGGTTCTGGAAGGGTGGCTTTGGCAGGTGCCTCAGCCTGAGGTGGAGGGCAACCCCTGACAGCGCCCTGGCTAAAGATTGCACCAGTGGCTTTGGCTTCGGAGCTGGAGTCACGGTCACCTTCCGTACCGCAACGTGCCCCAAGGGCTTCTGGCCTTCGCTTAGGCCATCCATCCTCCCTTCTTGAAGCTTGGAGGCCCACACAGTCCCCGCCGCCCGCAAGGACTTGTA